>CAJQZM010022684.1:0-10068 GCA_907164665.1 Colias nastes | reverse complement strand
TAGGATCGTGTAAAGCGCTGACTCAGGATGTACGGCTAGCCCGTACAAGTAGGTAGCATTTAATTTCCACTAATTTAAAGAATACAAGTGAATTCTTAAACCTACAACTACACGGGTGGTATCGGTAAAATTTTAGTTGTGCCACGTATTCGTGATATTGTTAATTCATATTTGCATTTATAATGATCATATGTATCACTATTAAGTCTTAATTATACCGGATAAATTGAAATAATAGTAAAAGTTTGTGTTTTGAAACATGTATGACCACGTATGGAATCGGTAAAATACTAGTTGTGTCACGTGTTCGTGATATTGTTAATTCCTATTTGTATTTATAATGATCATATTTATCACTATTAAGTCGTAATTATGCCGAATAAATAGAAATAAAAGTAAAAGTTTTTGTTTTGACACATATATCTATCTCTCTTGCAAGCGTCCTGCCGCCTGCGTCATATGTCATAGGTAGTTTCTATTTGAAATGAATGTTGAATGAATGTGTTCGACGCATTGTTCGACGTAATTTATTTTGAAATAATGTTTATTACGATTTACTTTTCACATTTGTCTTGTAAATTAAAATATTACCTATGTAATAAACGTAAAACTTATCGTTCATCGTTAGTTTAAACTCGATAAAGTATTTTTTGAAGTGTTGAATAAAACTACTGTTTTATTTTTATTGTCGCGAACTGCGGCTTATTTACATAAAAACTTTAATCGTTTCTAAAAGTACTAACATCAAGCTTTAAATTGAGCTATATTTCATATTGACACAATAAGTTTGATTGCGATACTAAGTGCCATAGTCACTTGGGCAATCTCCTTTGAATCTAACTGAAATGCAAAGCCAACTTTCAAATATAATTAAATTTTATACAAGGGTCTCCAAAGGTGTATAATCTATCTCTCATTTTATACTCAATTTAAGGGTTATCGTTCCAGTACTCATTAATCATTTTAGATCTAGAACGTGTTTCTGAGATATTGTGACTAAACCTGTCTTCTATTTTTAATGCCCTTTGATGTGTGTCTATCCACTATCCAGTGTCCAGTGATGTCAGCTTAACGAATTATCAACGGCCTTATCTGTCAATCAATTGTTTTTATTTTTAAAACGAGTTCGTTTTTAAGATGTTTGTATCGAATTTTTGTCAACAATAAATGCAAAGATTCCTAAATAGTTCTGTAGTTTTATCGTCAATGGTTTTTAGAAACATTTTTCCCAAATGTCTTTCTCCCATATTTTGTTAAAATCGAGCCCAGTCTCATTTTTATGACAATCACCTTGCCTGCTATTATTATTTCCCATGTGTACTCACTAAACTTAACTATAAAGAATCATTCCAACTTAATATTTCAATCCATCAAGCATGATTCAAATCGTACAATGCGATAAAAAAATGATTACATTCTTCAAAAATGTTCAATGATTCGTAGATATCGCGATTTATCATGTTTTACAAACATCCACTATTTGTAAAACACGCTTCATTAAAGTCAACAGGTATTTCATTGTTTATTTTGTTTTGTTTCAGACAATTATTACATCGCACAACATTCTATTGTGTGCATGTGACTTCCCATCATGTTTTGCAATGTTTAATAAAACAATTAGGTATAAGTACACGACTACGCCTATTATTTTATTGTGTTGGGATCTTGCAAGCTAGTTTCTATTGCCTTATTAACATATAGTGGTATATTTTTTCTCTCCTTCTTCATCTATATATTTCAAATGGTATATTATACCTAAAGTATGAGTTATATTTAATTACGTCAACGCTTTTTGATTGCTAATGTTAATGTTATTGTCATCTATCCTAAATTAAAATCAAAACAAATGGGTTTTAGCGTTAACATTCACATTTTACTCGTGTATTCAAGAAGCTCAACATTCGAAAATGCAGATGTGTAGAAAGCACTCAATAATGTATCTGTTGTTAGTCTTTGATCTGCCTGCTCCCAGTCTTTATTCCCAATAATTCAGACAAACCGCCAGAGCATTAGCTTTGATTATCCATAGGAAATGCTTCACTTTTGAAGTAGCAGGTGGCAGAATTGAATGTTATGAATGAAAATTATTTGCGATCGCCTCCGCTTCCGAAAGCAATAATATCGCAGGTGGTCTTGAACACAGAACTATATCGAGATAGAAGGAAAGAGTGTATGTACCTCGCGTGGCGAAAAGACGATTAATCATCGTCTTTGCTCGCCAAGATGCTCAGTCCGCTCTCGACCGCCCTCCGTGTGTGACGTACTAATTCAAACAGAAAATGGCCCCGTGCTCAATAATTAACTGTGCAAACACCACCAAAAAAGTTGAAGGTGTCAATGAAAATATTTCCTTTCACCGTTAAGTACTTTTTGCCCTAAAATATCTGTTAATACTTATAAAACAATTTATTTTTGTGCTCCGTATTAATTTAATGTAAACGGTAACGGAATGATGCTACTTTTCCATTACGGCTTTAATTTTACACGCCAGACTGGACATGCATTGAAAACCAGCAATGAAAATAAAACATTCCAAACTGTCGAAACGCGGTAAAGGTTGATTTCTCATTTTTCTGTCAAAAGTAAGCATATAGAGTTGTACGCCACGATTTTCAATGCCGATTTCTTAGTCGATTCAAATCGATACCTATTGAAAACAGAAAAATGATAATTATTTTTTAATCCTATAATATTATTGTTAGGTATATCGATGGTTTAAAATTATATTATTGTTAGGTATATCGATGGTTTAAAATATATTTACTATATACTTATTGCAAATTTGTTTCAGTTTTCCGAAAGATTCTCTTGTGAAAAATAAATGGATTGAAGCAACGGGTCGTAAAAACTGGTTTCCTACGAAACACAGTCTGATTTGTTCCATACTTTTTCACGAAGATTCGTTTACAGGCCCATCAAAGTTTCGGCGAATAATGTTAAGTGGTTGAGGAGTTCCTTCCGTCTCCATCATTAGCTCAGCACCATGATACTAGAATTTTATATTGTCACCTGACTTGCACATGTATGCAAAATTTCAGCTCAATAAGTTGAGTAAAACTACTTTAATATTCAATTGCAAGATTTGATCCGAACATACATACATACATTCATATACATACAGTTTAAGTTAATAAAAAGCTTGTAAAAAATAATATACATTTTTATTCTCATTCTTCTGTCAAGGTCAAAATCGATTCCCAATTCGATTCCATAAAATTTTTTAACTACCTACTTAGTTTCTATTTATTAGGAGACAATTATTTTGACGTTGTGAACATCACTAAGACTCGCGTGACGTCATAGTACCTACGCAAAATCTTACACGCTCGGTTCTCATATAAATCGACGAACTATTTCCTTCTATCTCGATATAGTTCTGTGGTCTTGAAGATGGAAAGAGCTGTCTAGAATTTATAATATGTGAAAATATTCCAACTTCATTGTATGTAGATATGGAAAATAAATGAATAAATTTTTTGCTTTCGCGAAAAGGGTATGTAAAGCGGGTCTCAGTCGGTCGCAAACAATTTTCTTGTCTAATATATTATGTTACAACAGATGGTAAATATGATAGTCTTTAGTTAGATAATCTAGATTAGATAGTCTTCTGTTTCTGTTTCTTAAATAGTCGAAACATTTTTGTGATTCTTTAAAAATCATTAGGTGTTCGAAATAAAAGGGACTGCTTTATATTGCTAAACATCGAAGATATTGATAGCTGAAGTAAGAAATAATTCTCATAAGAGCTTTGGCACGTCTAATGGAATGGCCGAGCCCCTGACGCCATTTACTTTGCAAAGCAAGCTATTAAAATCAGTCCTGAGGTGTGTTGTGGCATTCAAAATATTTACATTAGCTGATACGCGTTTAATGTAACGTCTACTTTGATGTTGCATTATTAGTTAACTATTAGTCATCTATTAGACGATACAATCATTGTTTAATATGTTAAATATTGCCACTGCCTTATACCTATCTTTAACAGTGAATATAAGACTCACTCTTAATAACACGTATCTAGTATTGCTAATTATTATTGTGAACTACAATGTGTCTTGCCGATGGTCCATCAAATAAAATACATCCACAATAATCAAACGTCGATCTAGTAAGAAGCTACAACGGGAGCAGGTTTTAGATTCTGGATAGAAATGTAATACTCTACGTGCGTAGGTACATTTATGACTAAATCTTCATAAATAATATTGATATTGGAATAAAGTCATCTTGCCAAATGTATCAAATCAATCATCAAACAAAATGCAATGAGGAGCAAAAACATCGCTGATACATTTTATAACTCATAAAATAGAATTTAATTTGCGAAAACGTACGAAACTTGTACCAATAAAAAGGCGGTTAAAATCACGATTTATAAACGACATGACAGAAATACACGCCAGAACCTCATTACACTGGAGAAATTTTTATGTTCACCAATTGTTTTTCGTTCGGTCACCTATTGTGGGTTGTGAGTAACATTGCGCACGTAAAGTTATGCACTGCATGTAGCTGTTTACATCTGTTTTCAGTGGAATCTGATTGAAAGGAACAGTTTATTGATGACTCTTCTTTCAGAAATTGTTGGTGATAATAATTTCTTTCTATATTTTGACAATTCACAAGCACCTCTAAAAGAAGTCTAGTCGTACGAATTAAATTTTGGTTAGGTTTGGATAAAATATTTATTTTTATTTAATCAATAAAAAAGGGTGAAAAGTGCGTGTGTAGAATACTGTAGGTACATGCAAAGAATAAGAATAAGAAGAGTACCTAATCTTCATATTCTCTACTTAAAAGATTTTCTTGAATACTCCTCTTTGATTCTGTTTGCAATTTGTAACATGCATTCGACATAACAGGAGATCAAAGATCCTCGAACTTTACAAAAAACGAATAAAACCTAAAGCTTTGAATACAATTTAGGTGAAGGTGATAAAACCTGCAATTTCGGAAGTAATTAAGCATTACTAGAACATTCTACAATTCGAATACTTACATGAGGTCAGAGTACCGCAAACATTGTTCTATTCCTAGCTTTCAAAAGATGTCTGGCTACATGAAAATATAACGGATTATTTTAATTCTCTTTAGAATTTAAAAATAGCTACTTACTTGACAAAAATACAAATTAGGTACATGTTATCCAAATCAATATGAACATTAATTCATAGCTGGTTTGTATTTCTTAATAACAAGAAAAAATTATTATTAATTTATTATTCCGTAATTTTCTCACTTTAGGTCATGTTACCAGCGCTTAAAAGTTTTATTGCCATTAAACTGGATGACTGCTCGTCCCTGCTCGATTAGGGTCGTCGTACGTGAGAGGAACATACACCTTTGCTATGTTTTAATTAATTTTCTTAGGTCGGCTTAATTTGTAAGCAGAAGATTCTAGGAACTACATAAAAAGACTATAAGAACTTAGTTACATGGAAAATCTAATTTTCAGATAAAATTTTGTTTTTTCTTTCAGTAGGCTCAAATCTTCGAAAATTATATGGCCAGAACACAATAATATTTTTCGTGGGCTTATAAGCGTTGATTTGGATATTTCTATATGGCTTTTTAAAATAACTTTACGATCAAACTATAATATGACATCCCATTTATCCATAAATCCCATAAAAGCACGTCTTCTATTCGTTTATATTTGGAAAAAAAAAACAACTAATATTCTCATCATCATCATCATCTTTAGCACAAAAGGGAAAATTAAACAGGACCGATATTTTATGTCTCCAATGACCATTACGCAATTAATAGTATTACATTTGTTTGTTGCAAATAAAATTTGCAAATACATACAGACTACAGCGCGTCATATACCATGACGCTTTGGACAAAATGACTCCTTTTAACTAGATAAATCATTTATAATGTAATTAAATGTCCTAGGTGCAATAAACCTTGGAAATATATTGGTGATATCTGCTAATAGTCTACGCTTAACTGTGCTGATGTCAAGGTAAATGGCATTTAATTTTATTGTGCAATATATTTCATACTGAATTATGGCAATTGCTTTCCTGTATGATGTAGTCTGGACAACATATTTTGGGTGTAATCATGTCATTGCTATAATTCAATCGTTACAATGTTATTTGCTGATAGCACTCATATTAAAATGTATTTGGTCTACATTAATAATTTGTGATTGTTATGTCGGTGCTCTTTACCAGGAACCTTCTGTACTATTTTCTCACACAGGAAAATAGCAAAGTATGTTCAAATATATCATTAGAAGTGGAATACTACGTATACCAATATCTATATCGTCTAAAGAACTCATCACACTTACCGTATAACCATCTCCAGAACATCTTCCCGTTCGAACACCTTGCAATACAGATGGAGAATCTTAAGGCAGGTGTACTGGAGCCCCGTCCAGGTGACGTCAGCAGACTTCAGGGCCTGGTCCCAGGGGCAGTTCTCATGTCTCGACAGGCACAACATGCCGTCGCGTTCCGTCTCCGTTGGAGGCATTTAATCTTTGGTCAACGTTGATTCTTTGGTAGTTTTAATCTATGAGAATGAAGGAATTGGTATACCGTTTGTAAGTAGAAGAGAACTTGAGCCAATGTTACGTGTTCATAATAAGCTTTTGCTCATAATGATTATTAATTACATAGAGTATTGCTCAGTGAATAGTGTTAACTGCGCAGTTATCTCAAATGGTCCGTTAATCGTGAAGCAATATTACCACGCGATTTTATTAATTATCGTGTTTTAATATTATGATAATGCTTTTTTAGAAAATTACAATTTTAATAACTTTTCTTTTTGTAATAATGCGGAAAAATGCATATCATATTTTGTTTGATGTTTGACTTTTATGGTGCATCATACTGTTAATTAATTATGACTGTTTAATTACCTATCTAAAATTTAAAATCTGAAAGATTGAATTGATCTGAATTACGAAGTTGTGTACTACAATATCTTCATTGAAGGAACCAATATGGCTGCAATACCAGTTAGATGCTTGGAATAAATATTATGTAGGCCTTTATCCCGTTTACATAAACGTCATACCGCAGTATAAAACTAGTTTTATAATAAGTTTTTAGATGTTGTTAGACTCAATAATAGAAGTGGTAAAAACCCAATAAATACTGAGCTTAAAATGTGATCATTGAACTTGTTCCCTTCCATAAAAGGCATGCAATACCGCCATGAATGTATGTTGAACTTCAAACAAAATTAAACCTTATTAGGACAAGATAAAAAAGGTTTTATTTTCGTACATCCAGCAGATTTTGAGTAACTAGAAAAACTTATTAAATTATGAACTTGAATAAGTGTATATACTTGTATTAGTTTGTATGTAATATAATTTAAGTTAAATTATCTTTTTACTTACGTAATTATATCGTTAATTATTATTATTTAATGAATATAGTTCGCCTTTCTGGCACTCAGACAAGGATTATTCGAAGATATTTTTACACAAGGACTAAGATTATTAGGTATGTATATTCTTATCTCAGGAAAACAATTTCCTCCGGACAGAGCAATAACTCTGGAGCCAACAATGAAGAAGTTTTTATAACATCTCAAACATACCAAGACGTTTTATTTTCCCATTGCATTGAACCAAAAATTCAATTAAAGGAAGCATATCGTTACAAATTGTCCAATAAGAAAACTGAGCGCTCGTAGGAAGTTGTAATTTAAACAATTCATTGTTTGAGACACGTAGTAGGTATCTTCGACTGAGTGAGGGCAAAATGTTTGTCATCTCTGAAACTGTTTAAATGTATTGCAATTTTATTTACATTTCTTAAAGTCCCCTGGTTACCTAATCGTATTTTATTACGATTATCTAATTATTTCAAACTGAAAGACTGCACAATAAGTATGACCAAGTTTTAGTTAGTATAAACAAAGTCGTTAAATTTAATTTATAGTAGGTATCTTCAAAAATTATGCGTTATAAGCAATACCATGACGAAAAACTCAAAGAACTACGTAATCCTTAAAAACTTAATAAAGTTAATTAAATCTATAAATATTAATTTTATTCGTGTTTATCCATCATAAACAGCAATAACCTTATTAACGGGATAAATTGACACACTTGTCACATTAAAATGAACATGAAATAAACATTATTCGTTTATTTGGTCAACATGCCCTTTGTTGGTTATCATTTCTTTATCTTAAATAGTAAAACGTATTTGGATTAACTCGTAATGAATTTCAAAAAAAGCAGTTTACTTCAATGTTAATTTTTTATGGTTTACACGTGTATTACAAGATTTTTCATAATAACGAAAGTTTGTGGTTTAGGCACACATTTTAAGTAAATAGTTACGATGTTTTAGGTGTTTGGTTTGAACTTTTGTTGGATCTTTGATTGAATTTTACAATTGAATTAATTTCATTGCATTATTAATAATCAATAAAAAATAACACATAACCTAATATTTATAAACTAAATTATACACAGAAAACGAAGTCATATTATATTAATACTGTATTTTTTCTATGAAGAAGATAAAATACAAAAATAGTGCGCAAGCGCTCTATAATTAATTTTAAAGACTCTAGCAATTATTAAACGTCTGGAAAATATTTTCTCATAAAAACCACACGATGACAAATATTTCCTTTTAATCCCTCCCGACAGATATTTATAAAGGTGTCGTTAGACCGACTGACGATAACGCAGTGAAAAACGCACCGCACTCCATCACAGTTCATTACTTTCATATCTAATGGAAAAGAACCTATATTTGTGATACGCCGTATATAACTATGACAACGATATTAATATTTTTTGGAATATATTATGCTTATATTTTTGAATTGGTATTGTACATTTCGTTTAAAAACTGAAACTGACTACGCTTTCACGTTAAATTATGTCTTTTAGGTAAGTTAAACGTATAAATATGTTTTGCTGTTAAACTACATGCCCTCTGTAATTTTAGTTTGGAATCTGTGACGAAACGTGATTGAGTTATTCACACACAGTGTACAACATAAATTATTTTGCAGTTAAAAGCGTATTTATTTATGCATATACACACCCATAATGAAACCTCTATAAAAGATCTTGAAATTGTTATTTTTAAGAATTTTCCGTTGAACGTTGCCAAACATAATCTAATGAACATTTAGTTAATTTTTCCAGGTATTTACAAAATATTCCTTATTATTTACATCGTATAGCTAAACTCTTTCAAATTTTTCTCTTTTTATCTTCAACACCTTATAAGTTACATTCGGTCATTCTTGCTACATTAATTCTAAAAATAACAAACAAAATGTTTGTATGAAGAGCCCTTCTGATTTCGATTTATCGCTTGTATCTCATTAAAATAAATGGCGTGTAAAATTTAATGCGCATCATTATTGCTTTGACTTCTTTATTATGGCTTCGATGTAGATATAAAATTATTAATGGTAGTAAAAATTCCAAACTTGAGTTCTATATGCGAAGAACAAATGCGATTTTAGGAACAGTTTTCTATATGGCTATCTGGAATAAATTGAAAAAGAATCTAGGGTTAATTATTCTAATAAAATTATTCCCCTGTCATGATATACCCGTGGACCTAATTAAGGTAAGCCGGAACAAAGAAATATGACTTGAAGCGATTATTACATTTCTATTTACGAGACAATGCAAATTAGATTATAATATGCAGTCTTTGAGATGTAAGGTTTCGAATGTATATAGGTCGAGAACCGTTTAGCTGGTTGGAGCTAAGTATCGACTTGGATTTATTTATGTATTATATTATATTAAATAACTAGCGACCCGCCCCGGCTTCGCACGGGTGCAATGCTGATACTAAATACACTACAGAAAAACTGTGAACGTTGTATATAAAAACATAGCGGCCCGGCCGGCCGGTACCGCCGCAAACGCTACGTCCCGCAATTTTTAAATCTGTAATATCTTCGAAAATATTCACTTAAATCATACGGTGTAAAGGGCCATATAGATCTATATTAAATGAACAATGTATTCAAGGTATTTAATTGGTTAAGGATTAATGCTGTATTAGTTAAAATCGCTTCGAAAATTAGCCATTATTTGTCGTAAAAAGTAAA
>CAJQZM010022668.1:0-10091 GCA_907164665.1 Colias nastes | reverse complement strand
AGAATTACAGAAACAAGTAAAAATCACTCTAAAATCGTTTAGGACTCCGTTTCAGATAAAACTTTCCTTTCACAAAGACTTATCGTGACGACATTTTGCAAACCCTTTTTTGTTCAAAGCATACTTGATCCGGTCCGTTAAATAAATGCGTTTATCGCTAGTGGCATTTCGGAGCGTACAAATCTATGGGAAAACCGGCAAAGCAAATATTTGTGAAGTTCTCGGAGGTCCACCTGTGGTCACCCTTGCGTCTGATACCGTGGGGATATAGAACTGTTAATACTACTTAATTCGATTGTTTTTACGATTAATATTTTTATTTATTTTAAGCTATTGCATAGCTTCTATTGCGGGCCTTGAGCGCGGGGACCGAATCCAGAAATTCCGTAACGAAAAAACCTCACGCTCCCCACTCCGACGGGCACGGAGGTGTGGCTTGAAGGCATGCTATGGCTATGCAAATTGCAATAGCTTTACCGCGGCAGTCCCCGAGTGCCACACGTCTTTTTTTATATTAAAAAGAAAAATAACGCTATATCAATAAGCTAATGTTTCTCATGTTATACGTCAACTAATAGGAACTATACAGGTACGTACGCTTTGCCATCAAAACAACACTCACAACTTTTACATGCACGCAACATTTGTACAAATTTGACAAAATTGAATTATTATGATAGCAGAAACTGACGTGTGGTTAAAGTTTAAAATATAGAACATAATATGAGCAAAATTAAAAGCCATTCGTACTTATCTACTACAAAAGTACTTAAATTCATCAGCTATCAACTAAAAAAATTAAAACCGAAATAGTCTAAGAAAAATGGTATAAACAGCTCCATATACTTCCCAAGGATTTCCACACATTCTTTCAACCCTTATTTTATTTCGCGACTCAATACATTCTCTATTTTAGTCATTCAGAGTGTTTGCCCTTTGTGGTCGTGAGGGTGGGTGAGGAATACTGAGTGCCCTTAGCTTTTCTTTGCTATTTTATTAACCTGGACGTGACCTGATTGCAATTGTTGCAGGTAATAATGAATTTCTTAGATAGTTTGAGTATTGTTAAAAGTTTGGTATGACCTTTCAAAACGTAAATATTGATTTTAAGCAGAACATTGAGATAGATATAGAATGTTTTTTTAGACGGAACAGCGCCTGTAGATGCTATTAAATTATGCGACAGTTCAAGCTATAATCGAAAACAAGTTAATCCACGAATAACAATTGAATCTAGATATTATCGCAGTTAAAAGTACAATAATTGATACTACGGGCTTTTTATCGGGCTCTATCTATTAAAAAAACCGCATTAAAATCCGATGAGTAGTTTAAAAGATTTAAGCATGTACAGAGGTATAGGGACAGAGAAAGTGACTTTGTTTTATACTATGCAGTGAAACACTTCATTACAGTACTAGGAAAATGACGTAAAACCTTAAACACAAATAACGAATGCTTTAATTTATTTATCTATTTCCACTTACGTCATTTACTTTATCACTAAACACTTAAACAGACTCTTAATTAAAGTTAATTCGAAAAATATTTTTTTCATTTCACTCTATATCATATAATCTAATAATAAAAAACTACAATATATATTCTTGCGAAACACATACAATTTTATTACTTATCATTATCATAAAGATATGTAATGACAAGTAATGTACCAACCTACGCTAAGCACGAAGCTCGAACCGTGTCTAAGTTTAAACAATGGTTATAGGTACTTAAACGCGTTTAATATTACTAAATATCATATTTAAACTAAATTATATGTTTAGTATCACGATACTGTTAGGTTTATTACTTGTTATAAGGTATAAATGTTGTGATGTTTTTAATTGTTCGTTGGAAAATTGCTGTTGCGCTTAATTTAGCTTTAGAGGTCGATTTTTCTCTAAATACCATTCCAAGTCAAATCGTAATCACATATTAAGATATAAGAATAAGATTCAAGTACTATCCTGGTATTGTACCTAAAATCTCTATATTTAAGATCTGCAAAAAAAACTGAAAAAAAAATACAAAGAAACAATAAATTGGAAATTACTTATCGAAAAATGTAAAATGGGAGCGTGTTTCATTATTTTATTTTACGTAACATTCCAATTTCCGACTTCACAGTGACCAATGAGCATGGTGTCAAAAAAACTGCGTTTTCACTAAATCCGTGCAAAACCGGGACAGAAACCTAGCTTTCAAAGCCCTTTCCTTTTAATAACGGCACAAGCCAAGAATTTACCACGATTATATACTACAGAATAGTCAACTACGCGACAAAACGATTTCCACTTTCCAATATAATAACTTACATTTACCAAGTACTTGAATAATATTAGAGATCGTTACAGACATACGGAACTCACGTTTGACATTTTGTTAATCAAATTATTATGTAAGGGCAGGGTTACACGAGTGAAGAATGAAAATTTAAGAGCGTTTTCAGAAATATTTAACATAGGCGCTGAATAATATTTTCATATTCGTTTTACTAATTCACAATTAACATCTTAGAACTGTATTTGATTAATATATTATGTGCTCCAGTATATTAAATATATCTCATAAAAATAAACACAAAGTACATAATGATCGTGTCAACTGTATTTTTCCCGAATTGATTGGCATATTATGCATGTCCATTACAACAAGAAATAAACGTTAACTAGCGTTGCTAAAACAAGCAACATCCAATAAAACACCATATAAAATTGTTCATTATTCTTCAGCAATTTTCTTTCAAACCTACAACCGCTGCGTTTCCAACGCTAGTTGCAAAACCCCCTAAAAGTAGTATAAAAGACAAATTGATTGAAAGATATTAGTTCTGTCCACAATAATGGCAGTCCCCATTAGCCACTTACAGCCTGCTCGTAAATCCAGCTTGTGATGTTTATGGCCGACTCACGGTTGACATTTTCTTTTATAGACTGTCCTTTGAATGTTTATTGTGCTCTCTCGACGTTGGAGAAAAAACTAGACGTTTTAGATATAAAATTACTCAGATATTTAATTTATGTTGAAGAGGAAAAATGGCTTAATCCTAAACAGTTGAAAAACAACACACAAACAGTATTTTTCTAATGCGTAACGAAAATAGAAGACTTGAAATAATACGACAGAAAATTGAAATACATATATTTCAATAAACAAATTTAGGAATATACTTTGGCTTACTTTATGTATCTTACCGTAAATATGAGTAAACTAATAGGAGTAATTAAAGTAAATATTTAAAACAGACTGTAAGCGAGCTCTAGGTACTATCTATCGACAAATCTTCGCAACGCATTTTAAATTAATTGACCCTCTAACTTCATCGTCATTTCATACACAAAACCTTCCAACTAACCCTGTTCCATTTAGTGATAACCACTTAAGTATTAAGCATTGGAATATTTAACAGTTAAATAGTTTAACGTACAGATAACAATCGCACAATATTGTTGTGCAAAACAATAATTCCGCTCAAAGCGCATGACATTAAGAAATTATTAGGTTGCGCCGCATCCGTAAGAGCCTTCGCTTGAGGCATTTAAGCTGGTTAGTAACGAGACGGTTCTTCCATTAATTCAATTGTGTTTCATTTTACATTTTAGTTCTAAAATTAAATGCGTTTAGAAATGGTTAATGATTGTTTTAAATCGTAATTTTTTTCACTAACAAATTCGTTGAAAAAAAAAATTGGTTGTCTGTAAAGTCGGTTTACTTACGATAGTTGAACGTGACAACGTCCGATTGTGCTTCTTTGTCGCTCGTTCCGCGCTCTCGCTTGCACTATGGAACGCCTCAGAGCGAGGTAACGCCGCATGAGTCATGTTTTTTCGTGCGTGCAGCCGGCTTTATCGAATTATAAGACGTTGTCACGTCAAAAATTTTCTTATTTGAAAATTACCAAAGGAGTGAGAAGTTTTACTCTAGTGAAAAGTAGCCAATAACAGACACAAAAATCATGTCATAAACATTTTAGCTATCGCTAAGAAATTGAAATGTTCCGCCATTGCTCAGAAAATTGGTGCAAATTATTTACAATTAAAAACGTTAACGTTACAATTAAAAAAGTTATCCGTCATAAAATACATACCAAATTATTTATTACTAGCCGTTCATCCCGGCTCCAACTCCGCCCGGGTTTAAATCGGTCCAGTAGTTTAAGAGCCTATTCAATTCAAGAAACAAATAATCAAATCTTTCCTCTTTATAATATTAGTGTAGATATTCTAGCGTTTAAACAGCTCCGTCTGCAAACAGCCTATAGCGTTGTAAACTAGACAGGAGACGTATAGCCTGGCTGCGTGTAGGCGGCACCCACGGGGTAGTGCCGTGATATGAGCTAAATTAGGGAAATCCTACGGTAATTAGACGCAACCTGTAATCTCTTGAAGATATTATTATAATTTCCTAAACCTCAAATCACCAATATTATAATTGAGGTGAAAGTTTGGATGTTTGTTGCTCTATTACTTTAAAAACAAATGTTAGGTACTCAAAATGGTTTAAAAAAAAACATATTATCTACGTCAAATAAAATGCATGTAACTTCTTATTGACGCAGTCGTTTACTAAGAGCAAACCACGGACAGAAAGTTGATATTTGATACATCGTTTGGATTACTAAGTTCGCTAAACAACTAAAATGAAATTAATATCAGCTTATTCTGGGTATAGTATTTAAAAAAATACAATTTACATATTATAATTAAACGTAATGAACGAAACAGTAGAGAACAGTCGTGTTGAGATACTGGTTTAATTTGAAATTCATATTACTACTTACTCCATGTCTTACCAACTTGACCACTTAAAGATAAAAAAAACCTATTTAGGAATCATAATTTATTGGTATTTAATCATTTGCATGAATACAAAGTTACTTATAATAGATTATTTAATTCTCAATCCTTGAAAGCTTCCCAGATATAAGATAGCTCATAGCACAGGGCGTGTCACTATTGTAAGTTAAGAGCTAGAATTAATATCTTTTGCTGGTATCGTCACGAATATATTTTGCGAAATATAACCTCGCATCCGTTGGCGAGCCTATTCATTATACTAATAAATAGCCAATTGTGCTGTGAATGATAATGAACGATTATCTGATGCACTTTGGTTTAATTCGAATTAAAATAGATCTGTTATAGTGTATGATTTAAAATAAACTTACTGGTAACATTTTAAGCTCTCTTTGATTAATATTTCTGCATTATTAGTCATTTTAACAGAATTTTACAGGCATTATGTGTATTATTTTATTTATTATTTATTATATATGTATTAGTATTATTATTTAGCTTAGGTATATAACGTATGTAGAATTAGTAAAAGTAAGTGCGAAAAATATTTTAATAGAAATTAAAGCTGATATATTGAGAGAAATGTTGCTTTACTACAAATTGGTAATTATCTTTTCATGTTAAAATTGTATGTATTTCTTATATTATATTATGGGTATACTACTTTGTATATTGAAAGTGTAATTGAAGGTTTTCAGATCCACAGATCAAGCTTTATACAACAAAACTATCTTTAGTACCCTTTTAATAATTCTAAACAATAAAAAGACCTTATAACAGCATATCAATTAACTATAACGATCGAATTACTGCACAATATATATAAACGAGGGAAAGGGTCCATCTGTCTATCACAAACGCTTGTAATTACCTTTCTTGAGAGCACGCGGCGAATTCCCGGTGTCACGCCATATGTCTTTGAAGATAGACGGACAGACGGACGGACTGTGTATTTATTTTATTGACCAATAACTGGTTGGCAATTGTATTTTCGAATTATTCTGGTGGTATGGTGCGAAATTCAATTAATCTCTGATATGTAGATATTTAATCTGTTTATTTAAATCAATAGTAGTTCCTGATGAAATATTTGAGGAAATATTAAGGAGTTAACGTGTGCTTTTGTCAAGCAGATGTTAAAAATTTACGGGCACCAAATTCATCAAACTTTCTAGGCATGCTCTACATTGATTCAAACGACAAAGCTCAAACCAATAGAAAGCTAAGTCCTGTAGTATTACAAAGATAACAAAAACATTGGCAAAGTAACTAGAAAAAAAAAAATCAGATCACAAGAACGCCTAGTTTCACAATTCACAAATCCAAAACAACACATATTATTTCTCCCGTAAACCTCCAGCGAAAACACGAAACATAAAGACAATTGTCTGTTTGTGAGTCACGTAGCAACAAGCGGGGGTAAATTTATATAATTTATATTGTAATACGTCATCACGTAATCCGGCCCTGTGACCTCACCCCATCACTTAATGTCCAAAGGACATGGCTTAGTTTCTTAAGGGTTGGTTTTTGGTGACGAGCGTAGATGTTGGATATGTTATTGACTGTTGTTTCGTGGTTAAGATTCAAATGATTAAAATATATGCCATGGTAATCTGTAAGAATGAATTCTATATTAACAAAATTTTATAGTGAAAGAATTGTGAAATATTTATTTGCTGCAATAGTATTTTATTGAGGCTTGATTATAATTTAATTGTAAATAAACGAGCTTCAAACATTATGCGTAAAAATAAAACTGCATAAAGCACACTGCAATAGTAGGTATAACGAATAAATACAATTTACCTTTACAAAAATACGTAAATAAACCATACTGTTTACCTACCTTCGTAGATGGTAAAAGGATGCTTAATATCAATTAAAATTATTGAACTATAAAAAAAATAAAAATAATAAATACAATGTCTCATGATTTAAATCACGCCTGGAGATCACTCCTTAGTGATAAGGCCGCCCTCTGTGCTAGTCTAGCTATAAGTTTTAGTTTTAAGTAATAATAGAAATATGTATACTAGCATATTAAAGTGTAATAAATAAATAAATAAATCGCTATGCTCCCCGCTAAACGCTCGCGCTATAACGCTACCAAATCACAAGTGCAGGAACGTGTTTCCACCTGAGTCGATTTACTCAGTGACAGCAAATGGCCGGGTTTTCCTCGTCTCGTCTCCGCTAAATTGTCTGGAAGAGGCGAAATATTTTTGGTGATTTGTCGTGTTTCGTGTGGGAAGAGTTGGTATCACGTGTTGTTTGGAGATTAAAGAAATGTTTATTTTTGAAGTGAAACTTCTTTAAAATTTCAAGGTCTCGTCATGTCAATACAGTAGTAAGACATTTTTATTTTGGTATCTTTAAATCTTGTCAAAGAAGTTTCACTTCTGACACGTGTGCTCGGCACACACGCTCTTTTTTTAATATCATGTAAATTGATAATAATCATATTTCATTGCATTCATGTGAGTTAATTAGTGTCCGAGAAAGGTTTTGTTTTCGATTCGATACGCTTTTAATTAAGATGAAAAATATAAAATTAATGAGGGTGAACTGCAGAAGTTCTTTCGTAGATTATTTTCAATAAAAAGCACTGTATCGATTTTTCTCGATCATTCAATTCTGCGTAAAGATTGGGGTTTGTATATAAGTAATAACAATAAGATACCTTTTTACATACAGATAATAACAAAAAGCCTTATTTAGCATTTACTGGAATAACTATTTGGTAGAAAAATAGCTTGAAACCTGAGTAAAGACATAGGATAAGTTTTATATTCCGTTCCTGGAAAACTCAAGCGGACGGGAACAATGTGGGTTTTTTTACTACGCGGGCGATTTCTAGGGCGGAAAGCGACAAATTTACATTACAGACTACCTTTTTGCTCTTTAAAACAAGAAATTTAAGATACCGCATTTTAAACATGATAAGATTACTATGTTAAGACCCACATACCACTTCAGCTTGTACCATAGTGACGGGAACGAATGCCAGAGACGACGGAAATGGTTCTCATGCCAGGCGCGCTTTCGATCACTTCCGGTTATAGCGGAATTCTATATTTGATTTATCTACCGATGATAGACTGAGCTTCTTTATGATTTTTTGTAATTGACTTGCTGTATCCTCGTGGAATTGATAAAATAATGTAATAATTAATTACTTTCGAGAAAATAATTTAGGCATCTGCCTATAGGATGCTATAATATTATATAGGTAATGACAATTTGCGGACTATTATTATTTCAAATTGTAACTAATGTAATTAAGTTCATATGGCTTAAAACGAGGAACTACAGGGTTTCAGGGTTACCTGTTTCATAAATTTTTTGGGATGAAATAAAAGTACCTAGGTCAAGTGATATTTTTTTATTAATCTCTCACGCGTCCAACTATAACATACTGATTTAGTTACGAGCAAATAATGTGCGTAGGACGCGTGAAGCTTTAATATCAACTAGGAATTAAATTGATCACATTACAGTTAACTGTGAACATTCGTCCATAGTTTCAGTCAGTAATTGCCAAAAGCTATACAAAACACAACACAAAACAATATCATTGAATCAATACAATATAAGAAGTTTTATGAACATTGTTTACTAGCAGGCACTTGTTTTAATTGCTCGTCGATGGAGCGCGGTAATCCCCTCGCTTGGACCCTTCGATAACAAACTTACTGACCCTTAGGTAATTGACAAAGACCTTTGCTCTATAGATGTGCTTTTACGTACTTTTAGTAGAACTGCTGTTTCTTGGAAAATTCTTTACTTTGATTTGATGTAGATTGTAGACGGTGGTAAGATATTTGGATAAAAATTGTTGTTCATACTTGTAGAATATGTTAGGGAAAGTGGATCTTTTTCAGTCTTGTTAGCTTTTTGTGCTATGATTAATATGATCGATTCGTTTATGTTCGCGTCTTTATTTAGGTAGGTACATAATAATTAAAAACTATTAGTAAATTGTGATATATTTCAGTTCACATCTTTAAAACCCTTAGGAATATAATTATTAATAGTACTTGGATAATTGAATTTAGATATCCACATTGTTAAACAAAGCTTTTTTCTTTAAAATAATCCATTTCTTACCCACCGTTCTTTTTACAAAGACTATTCATTATTCATTCATCCATACTAAGTATCAATAAGTCCTTTAGGTGTAAAATATTCGAACAACATAATCCAGTAAGGCGTAATGATAGCAATCAGTTTGCATTAAATCGTTCATGCCTGTTTGTCCACACTCCACTGTATAGTATAGACGTTGAGTGACGATACTGTAACGATACGATAACGACTGGAAAACGATATTGAGATTTTTGAAACAATAAAGTTAGGTAAAGTATGCGTGACAGATACATATTATTATGTGATCTCCGTATAATATCAATTATATCGGATTAGGTAGGTAAGTAAATGTTGCATATGCGTGATTTTCCAAAGTAGGTACTTATCCATCGTACGTAATTATAAACTTATTTGTTTTGTGAAACATTAGCTGTAACTTGTTACAGGGCCCGTTATATAAGAAACACCTATTTCTTAGATAAAAATATTTTACTCCTTACAGGCTTGACACGGAAAACATCCAAATGATTTAACTTGTTAATAACTCACAATTCTTAAAAAATAAATGAAATTTTATTATTAAACATTAAACATTTCATTTGAGATAAATGACTTAGAAAAGTTTTTTCCTAGTAAAATTATATTTGATCATGCTTACTTATTGTCACTTCAACTAATTTGTCACTTAGCAAAGCTCACGCTAAACCTAATTCACTTGAGCTTAATAATATTTACAATATCGTAATAATCTCAATTCTCGTAATAACACCATCCGCGTAGGTCGTAGCCTCTAGGCGCGGTTTGCAGCTAACTTTCACCATGTGTCTACAGCTTAAGATAACGAAGGATTTATTTGAAACAATAAAAACATTATGAACAACGCTTTTGCACTTGCAATTTGTGTTTAACACTTTTGTTAATCGGTTGAATTATTAGTATTAATAAAATATAATGCCTAGTCGCATTCTGTGTAGGTAAGTATAATCATTCGTATTGATAACCTCTAATATTAAGCAAAAGTGGAGGTGAAAAATCTTATTCAGAACACTGGGTTTACTGCTAATAAAATTAATTATTGAAATTTTCAGTATAGGACATATAGACTACAAGCCCGCATAGGAAAAAAATATGGGTCAATTGAACCACCAGGGGACATATCTAGAACGATAGAAGAGCATAAAATAATAAGATTCATCACTATGC
>CAJQZM010022662.1:0-12030 GCA_907164665.1 Colias nastes | reverse complement strand
TAGAGTCCCAATCAATATTTTCCAGCTCTCGCACAATATCATCATAAATGTTCGCCATGTTGCTGTGTTTCTATTGGTCTGTTGCTATGTTGCTCTTATGATGCAAATTGATACGTCGGTATGATTGTATGAGATTGTTGTGGGATTGTTCAAAAATGAAGTTTTGTTCGAAATTAGGATTGTACTAGCTTCAATTTGTGGTTTTTGTGGATTCGGTTTGGTGATACACGGATAAGTAACTCTAGATAAGTAGTTAAGTACCTAATATGTTATTTCTTGTCAAACTAATTTTACACATGTAGGTACCTAAATCCTTAATTTTAATATTCGTATTAATTCGCGTCACTCTTTTATGCAGAATATTTTTAATTAAAAATAAGATAAATAAGATAATATAACAACTAGAATTTGAGATTTACATCAGTAAAATTATCTAGCCCACTTACAAAATCCTTTCTTACTCTACGCTGCAAAAAGGACCATGGTGTAAAATTTCAAATTTTGGTATCCCCATTAGTTCAGGCTGTGTCAAGTAACTATTTAGTAATGCTCTGCATAGATATGTCAGTTAACTTAGTTTCCCCTGATTTAATAATAATTATCATTTTCTCGTTATCTGTGTCTGTGCGTTGATACATATATCTTTTATTTTTGATTTGTCTTGAACTTTTCAAAAAAATATTTTGTATTAGCACAAAAATAATTTCCTCCCAAAAACTACAGGTATATCTATCTATACATACGTTCAGTATCACTAGTGTCCGAGAGGGGCGGCTCGTTGGCGACATACTGCCGCCCGCTGAGCAGGTTGCTCTCCACCACCGGCCGCTTGTCCTCCAGCTGGCGACGGAACGCGCGGTGGTCATCCTGCAACAAAGTCATGTTTGATTATCTATACTTAATATTATAAAGCTGAAGAGTTTGTTTGTTTGAACGCGCTAAACTCGGGAACTGGTGCGATTTGAAAAATTATTTCGGTGTCAGATAGGTAGCCCATTTATCGAGGAAGGCTATAATATAATATCATGACGCAAGGATAACGGGAGCACTACGGGTTAAAACCGCGGAGCACAGCCAGTAAAATATAAGACAGTAAACAATAAAGATAATAATAATATGGAAGTATGTAAATACGTGTGTACAAAAGCAGGTAATTATAATATAAAAAAGGCTGATTAATAAGAAGAAGAACAATCGAAAAAAGGTAAGTCGGTCATTAACTTATTTAATTTGATGTTACATTATAGCGAAAATAATTATACCCGGTGCGGCCTAAGATGATCCCTATGACACTGACAGTTATTCCCAAGAGACAAACTTGTAATGGCGTCACCATTAAATTAGAAACGTATTGGAGGCGTCTAAAAATGGCATTTATTAATTTTTACGTAGCTTTATGCCATTACAATGATATTCCGTTGGAATTATAACAATTCTTAACATTTACGAGAAATTATATCAATCTGACTTTACGTTTACGTCCTTCAAAACTTACATCGTTGGCATTTATCGACTAGTGCGGAAAGTATCGATAAACAAATTTCGATAATGGAAACGAGTTCACATTTTTTCCATGCTTAAGCTATAGTTCATTCACTATTGAATGGAACAGAAGATCGCAGCATAATTAATTAATTACCGTTCGCGTTAATTTACTTACCTATGATAATATAAGTTTTTTAGAAAAATTAAATGGGGGATTCCATTTTCATGATAAAATAATATACACTGTGTTAAACGGGTTAAAAATTACGAGAAAATGATAAGGTGCATTTTTATGTTTTGGAAAACTTTCGTTTTATTTACCGTTTCGTTTACATAATAGACGTTAAAAATTCATTTTATAATATTTGTAAAAACATGTTTAGCGACGTGGCTGAATGCAAACCACGCCTTTGCCTATAAAATAGTAAAGTATCGACACGATCCATCATACGAGCAATCACTAAGACGAACTGTCATAGGGATCATCTTAGGCCGCGCCGGGTATAATTATACAACATTAAAAATGTATCAGTAATGTCATTAGGCGCCATATAAGTGTATTTTCATAATATATTTGTTAAAAATAACTCGTTCATAAAAATCTTACCTCTCCGAAATATAACAAAATGACCACGGATAATGTAAACAACGTTTTTTCGTATCACTATAATATTACAAAATATAGAAGAATAATATTCCATTCAAAAATAATATAATATCAAAACTTACATTGAATATGAAATATTAACAATTTATTTTGCCAAATTACCTATAAAACTTCTGAAAAAATATCACCATCAGCACACGAAAACATTTGAAATAAGAAATAGTTTACTTTTTTCATATTCATAAACCACAGAATATTAAAAAAATATTATATTATAGAATGGCGCGAAATGAATCGGCGCATTGACCCGTGCAAGAAAGAGATAGACTAATGGCACACTGTGGGCACACATTAATTGGTATGATAAGAATGGCGATTGGCGATAGATAATTTTATGAATGGTGGAAGAAGTCCTTTGTTCGAATTTCGAATTATGCAGGGATAAAATATAATAATTCATACTAATTATTGATACTAACTAATCAATTTGAATTTCATTATACAAGTGATTATGAAAATAAATGAAGTACCTAGGTAAGTTAAAGTAATTACGTATTTTTTAAATATATCATATTATGTTTTTTAAATATTATGTAAAAATGTAAAAAAACTTATTTTTATAATAATCAATAACGCATATTGGACTTTACATGCAAATCACAAAAATGAAATGAAGGAAATTATTTTAAGCCTCTGGATTAATAACTTTCATAATACAAATTTAATAAAATATAACTCTATAGAAGTAAAATCAAATCCGAAATGCGTTAATATTGGAATAAAAAGTAATTTGCGAAAGGAATTAAAAACCGTCGTGTCAGATGGGCTCCGTTATCCCTTACAAAAGCGATTTCCAAAGTCAAACTCCGCAAATAAAAGTAATCAAGAAGTATCTCATTCATGAAGTCATAATATTATAATCTACTAGTGGTCCGCCCCGGCTTCGCCCGTGGTACATATTTCGCAATAAAAGGTAGCCTATGTTCTTTCTCAGGGTCTAAAGATTATCTGTGCCAAATTTCATCAAAATCGGTCCAGTAGTTTATGCGTGAAAACCATACATACATAATTACAAACCTAAACTCTTTATAATATTAGTATAGATAGGTACTATTAAAGCTGAAGAGTTTGTTTGAACGCGCTAATCTCAGGCACTACTGGTCCGATTTGAAAAATTCTATACATTATAATATAGGCTATATCTATAATATATCACGCGGGTGAAACCGCGATCCGCAGCTAGTATTGGAATATAAAGTAATTTGCGAAAGGAATCAAGAAGTATCTCAATAATGGAGTCATAAAATTATTATAGGTTACATGGTTTGCTCGTAAATTGTGGGAACATCGAATATGCGCACACTAATTGCAAGTGTAATCACAATATATGTGTTTAATCGTCGTCTTGGAATAAAATATTACTCAAATGCGGTGTACATATTAGGGTTTTTTATTTGAGAAATTTTTGAAGGATTCAGGACTGATTTTTCAATCCTGTTCGTCGAATAATGTATAAAACTACCATTTTAAAAACGTATTCTAATTGCCCGTATTTGACAGTTTACGTGACATTTTAATATTATCGTGTAATACTTTATTGGACGGATAAGTTTTATCCAAGCATTGAAAAATCGGCCCTAAAAGGATTTGATTGTTTAACGTAGTACATATTTTAACTCAATGATTGTTTATTAGTTTCACAGGTAAATTTTGACGAGGAAGCTCAAAACTGTTAAAATAAACGTAGAAAATTATTTCACCAACAAGAAGGATATCTGATTTAACCAGAGAAAAACGACTTCACGAAGGTATTGCTTTATCCTCAGCACTTTAAAATATACGAATATTGCATTTGCATAATAATTCTAATCTAAAAACAAATCTAAAACCCATCTAGTCTTAACAAATCTTAACACTCATGAATTCACAAACAAATGCTAATTTTAATCCGCGGCTCATAGAATCGTAGAAAATGAATAATGTATAATTTTAATAAATCTATTCATTCGTGCGACAATAATTAGCCCAGCCCGCCATTTTGTGGTGTGTGTAAAAGGAAAATGGCCGCCTGTGGCCAGCTGATTTAACGCGCGAACATGACTCTCCACGCGTTAGGTACTTCAAATTGAATTATGTAATTAAATATGCCAAATTATTTTGATATGCAGTTGTGATAAATCGTTAAATCTCCTGTGTTATGAATGTAAAGGGACCACCGGATAAGCCACAATAAATTTTCCTGATTAATTATCACGCAGTAATAAATTAAGCGGGAAAAATTATTCCTAAATTCTCCTTTTAAACGCAAATGCGGGAGAAATTTGTTTTAACATGTTCAATAAAGGTAAAAATGTTTGTATTTTACCACAGTATTTTATGTTTAACAATGCGAAAAGAAACGCACTCGTTATTGTAGTGCATTGAAGTGTTATTGCTCATCAGAAAGACGTCTTTTTAAGGTATTGTGTATTGTGAATACAGCAAGTAGGTCTATAGATTTATGTTACATAATATTATTGTATAAATAAGAAGTGATGTCTTCGCTTTTTCTCAAATCTAAATCGTTACAATATGTAAAACCTTTCTAAGTGATAAGGCCGCCTAATAAACTATACTTTTCTTGTTTTGTTTTGTATAAATTAGCAATAAGTTTCCCATGTATAGTTTTATTAAAGAGTAATAAATAAATAAAAACCTTACAACCAGTCGAGATTTATCTTTAAACGTTTTAAATTTATAATACCTGTTGTTTAATCAACGCAGTCAGGTCTCCCCTGGGCGGCGCGAGGCCGTTCAGCTCGGTCTCCTTCCGGATCACCCACTCAGTGAGTTCCCTGAGTGACAGCAGCAACGCCGACCAGTGTTCTGCGTTGCTTTCGAGACGGTTTCTGGAAATAATGAGTGAGTGAGTTAGATCATTTGTGAGTAAGCCAATCAATGAAGCAACGTCCTAGGATTAATAATAATTTGAATGTGTAAGTATTTTTAGGGTTGCATACCTCAGATGGAAAAATAAGGAACCCAGTTTCACGTTTTTGTCCTGTCTATTAATTTTTAATTACTCAATCGAGTAGATTATTAAGCTAGACTACATAAAGGGTTTATTTTATAATTCATTTAATAATTGGTAAGTAATACAATTTTCGAATAAAATATCGTATTATTTTTACTGACTTATCTTTTTTACAAATTAACTATTCCACATTTAAAATGTAAACATGACAAATTTCAATCCTCGTATCCAAGATTAAGTAATTAGAATTACACTTAGAGAAGTGCTTAAATACGATTCAAGTAATTAATAAGTGAATACTGTATAAAGCTACGGAACAATAATTCTCGAAGTTGGCTGCGATATAAAGCCAAGATGACTACAATTGTTGAAATTTGGCCAGAGCGCAGCTACTTTGTATGATAAGCCGGTGACTTTAGATAAAATTAGTGATGTCTGGCTTTTTTATCGATAGAAATATTGAAATTATTATAATAATTATAGCTAGAAATAATGTGCTTATAAAATGTCTTTATAGTTAAGTAGGTACATAGAAATATAAAATGTTTACTATTGTGTTTAATCATTGTAACAACTTACATACGGGGGAAAATATGATATCTATTTAAATACCTATGTGTAGTGTAAAGTATGCGATTAGATGAAAGACGCATTTGAGTATGGGAAGAAATAACAACTTCAATAATTTGTCTAGTAAGTTTCGAATTTCATCATTTATTAAAGAAGTCAGATGTAATTTATTTAAATAAATAAAACTTAATTTGAAATCAAACATAAACACTACTTACACCTACTAAATAATCTTTCATAGAATTGTTAAATTGAACATTTAAATAAATCTATCGACAAGCACCGCACATCACTACGTATAAATCTCAGCATTTGCTAAGAATTTTATTCGTACACTTTAAACTTTGTGAACGTAAAGTGGAATGTATCTTATTATAATGGATTACACTTCTTAATTGCGCAGCTGAAGTTCTGCTCAAGTTATAACTTAAATCTATCGAACATACTGCTTAGGCTGTGCCTTGGGAATATTTCCTTTAGAGACGTAATATCTTTATTATTAATATTATAAAGCTGAAGAGTTTGTTTGTTTGTTTGAACACGCTAATTTCAGGAACTACTGGTCCGATTTGAAAAATACTTTCGGTGTTAGATAGCCCATTTATCGAGGAAGGTTATAAGCTTTATATCATCACGCTAAGACCAACAGGAGTGGAGCAACGCGGGTGAAACCGCGGAGCGCAGCTAGTAAATTATAATATTACTTTGCATGATATTATGAGAAAACTTAACCGACTATGAGAATACAATTTTAAAATTGTATTTGATTTCTATAATTTAATAAGGATTTAATTTGTGAGCTCAATAAGATTATAAAATATTGATACTGATCTTGCAAAAAACATGGTAAAGAAAGAACAATAATGACGTCATAAATAAAGGGCTGTCCCAAGCACATAATATTACACAATAGCACACAAGCATGTGTAAAGGATTTAGCGAAAAAAATACCCCTAAGTTATTTCGCCCCGCGTAGCAGGAATCCATCAAAGGCGATGTAGCCGGCTACAAGAGCCTAGGGGTGGCACTAAGGAATTTTAATTAATTTAGTATGATTTCTTTTTGTAATAATTATCAGCCCGTATCGCTACATTTTAAATATGAATCATTTGATTAAGGTTTTATGAGAACATACATTGTATTATTACCAACATAAATATACATAATTCATAAAAACAACGTGGGAAAATTATGCTTAAGTTTTTTCTTTCATTTTTTAAAATACATTTTATGGTACGATTTATTTAAATTTCGTTTCTAACATTTACCAGCCTTTCGTTTTTACCAGCCATCATCCTTAATTAACATTAATTTTTAAAGCGGATGCATATCGAATAAAATTTGAGTAAGTATTTGAACATTATTTTATTTGCGATTCTATAGCCTACACTTTGTCTTAAAATATTTTGAATTAGTTACAAATTATTATTTAATATCGTTGGCAGCCCTACCCTGACCCCACCTGGCGCCGACCGCGGCAAGTCAAACAGTCCCCTACAAACGTTGTACTTTGGACAACTACCGAATTACATCATGCCGGTAATAAATTTGCAAAGTAAACACTTTGTAACAGGTTTAAAACATGATTAATTTTGCTACAATTTTTAATAATATTATCTTTTACTTTTCTACAGTTTTTATATTCAAATAGGTATTAGAGTAACGTGTTCTTCTACTAAATATATTATTCGATCATTTTAAACATATAGATTATAGTCCGATTAAACTATAAAAATGTTTAAACAGATATAGGTAACATTTTATAAACTGAAAACCATGGCAAGCTGAGGCGAGAAACTATGAAGTATGTTATATCTAATATTTAGATTACATGTAGATAAAATAATATCAAAGCTTTAAATCCCCATTTCAATATCGTATTCAGATATAAATATGTTCCCTTTCATATAAACGGAACTGTTAAAATTTATGGCTATTTTATTTCACTATCAAATCACTAAGGTTTATGAGGTATGCATAAACTTCTTAGTTTGAAATATCATCTAAAATATAATAGGTAGTGTTGGTTTTGAGAAGGTTTTAACACCAATGTAAAAAGGGTGGTAATTAAACGATAAAATAAATAAGTAATAATATTATGTACTTTGCGTGTATGTGTGGCTAAAATAAATATTGGTCCATTCAGATTATCAAAACAATCAAATAAGTTATAGTTTAAGTAAATATCACGCAAAGCCACGGTTAAAAGCTAGTAAAAATAGCATAAATCGCTGAGAGCTCGACGACGTATCGTATAATTTTATAAGCAATATAAAAGCAGTAAAAATGTTAAGGCTGATAATAAATACATATTATATACGAGTGCAATGTATCTGTTAGGTTGTTATATCTTTATTTGTTTTTAATATACATTGGAAAACAATGTATAAAAAAGATTCAATTGAATAGTAGTTTTAATTCACACGCTATGCTGTTAAAAAATGTAGACTATTGTGATTATGAGCTGTAATGTATACAATTACATTGTGCATACCAAATCGGTTCAGCTTTTTTGTTTCTCCAGAATAATGTGACAGATTTATGAACATTGTATTTTATTTTAAAAGAAAACATGTAAAAGTACATTTCTCAGTTGTCTACTTTACCTTTCTACAAGATTTTGGTTAAACAACGTGTGGAATTAATTTTTATTTCAAAAAACCCGTTCAATCTCGCCAGCGCCGAAAATCATTAATTACAAAATATTTGATTTTGCGCGAGCTTTTAATCAAGTTCACTGTTGTGTAAGAATTTTTAATCAAGCGTTAAAAATGACGTCATTTATAACGCACCGGCAGCCGGCGCCACGGGGCGAGCTATATCACAGACAAAGACTTGTTAATCACTTCAAATTTTGACGATGTAGTTTATAAAATATGCAAAAGCTCTTATCGATTTCAAATTGAATTTTAGGTATTAAAAAAAACTGTAACTTGCGAATCTGAGCAAAACTTTCACATGCCTAAAAGTGCCTAAAATGTGTAAAGCACGCAATTGCAAGTAAATCCTCCTAAAATATAATATACGTATCTATACTAATATTATAAAGCTGAAGAGTTTGTTTGTTTGTTTGTTTGTTTGTTTGTTTGTTTGAACGCGCTAATCTCGGGAACTACTGGTCCGATTTGAAAAATTCTTTCAGTGTTAGATAGCCCATTTATCAAGGAAGGTTATAGGGTATATATCATCACGCTACGACCAACAGGAGTGGAGCCACGGGGGTGAAACCGCGCGGAGCAGCTAGTATATTATAAAGCTGAAGAGTTTGTTTGTTTGAACGCGCTAATCTCGGGAACTACTGGTCCGATTTGAAAAATTCTTTCGTTGTTGGATAGCCCATTTATTGAGGAAGGCTATAGAATATGGTAATACTGTGGCTATAGGCTATATAGCATCACGCTAAAACCAACAGAAGCGGAGCCACACGGGTGTAACCGCAGAACGCAGCTAGTAATAATAATAATATTCCATTAAATAATTATTTTTCACAACATTTAAATGTATGTTCGTTCGTGTCCAACATATTAGTTCAATAAAAATAAAATACATTATTACTTAGTTCCTATATCACCAAATTGAACATCACCAAATTCAATTTAACTTTGTTAATAGTAATTAACAAAGTTAAATTATCTAGTAAGATTATTCTATTAAAAAAAAGACGTGTTGCACTCGGGGACTGCCGCGGTAAAGCTATTGCATGCTGTGCCTTCAAGCCACGCCTTTCCTTTCGTTACTAACGCCTTTCGTTACTAAATTTCTGGATTTGGTCCCCGCGCTCAAGGTCCGCGATAGAAGCTATGCAATAGCAAGCTTAATGAGAAGTTTAAAATAACAGGAGGAGCAAGTCTAAAGTGTAGATTTCCCGTTCACGTGAAGCTAACTAGGTTAGTCCTAATTGACAGCGCTTCATCGAAGCCGGATTTAATTGTGGTAATTGTATAGCCGCAGACACTGGCAGCCATTTTATATTCCTTTTGCAAAACCGATACGCTATAGATAATACAATATTTGCAGGTAATTTGTGTTAATGTGTATTGTTTATTTAATGTTAGTTGACGAGACTGTCTAATTGTCCAAGTTAACTTAAAATTACATATATCCTTATTGTCTCACGTATCAGTTAGTGAAATCAGTAAAGCATAAAATATTTCCATGGACGGATGGAAAAAGAAGACAGAAAAGAGACGTTTAGGTGACGCCTAAATTACGTTATTATTTATAACACGAGAACCTATTTAGAAGAAAATCAGTGTACAGAAGATACGCACTTATCTATACAAAATAAAATATTATTTGCCCTACCCTGACTAAAAACTATGCTGTTTTACATTGTCAATTGTGTTGTTAACGGTAGAGTACGAGTGCCCGGTGTTTTCAACCTGCTATTGCAACCCAAACAAGATACTACAAATCTTCAACCCTCACCTTATAGCCATGCTCTTAGCCTTGAGATGGTGCCATCTCTGGTTCATCTCATCCAGCCGCCGCTGCAGCATGACAGCATCTTCCTGCGACGACAGCGAGCCAAGCAGCCGCCGCCCTGTACCCGTGAGCGAGGCGTACACATCTCGATGCGTTTCTATCTCTGATTGCAGGTCCTGGAAGTAAGTTTTTAAGGTCATTTATTGTATACAATAGAGGAAATATAAGGTACTATGTGTTAAATGTAGGGCCTTCATGTGTCGAATATCGTGTGGAAAGGACGATTTGCTTATAAACCTTTTTCGGATATTACATATACGGTTTACTTTATTTTGTCTGACTCTTGCATAAAATTTAAATAAAACGTTATTGCTTCGATTGAAAATTTGTTAAATTAACACATATAACGTTAATATATTTAGCTAGCTCGATCCTCTTCATCTTTGAAACGTTTAGTATGTAAAATAATTAGGTCGGTAATTTAGTTTTTTACCCTACTGTAACAAGATGATGAATATTTTAAAGGAACAGAATGTTAATAAAAATACTTTTTAGCAGTTTATAAACGCGATTTATTATCATCAAAACCAGACGTCCGCGTCCTAGAAAATCTTGTTTAATCTTTCAGCTTTACATTTTCATACTTCTAGGGATAAAAATCCACGTTTCTTGTTCAACATATTTCAAACTTCAAATATATACGAGACATTGTTTGAAGATGTATGAGAACGCAATATAATATAAGAGCAAATACAATGTAATGGTTTCACTTCCTTTGACATATTTAGTACTTATTACTTTAATAATAATGGTTTTAATATTTATATTTGGTTAAGCATTTCACTGTAGATGTGGCCACATATTGCAATTTAGCCATATAACCGACTTTAAAAACGGAGAATACATCAGATTTTTTTGGGTCTGTAAAATCAGAACTTTCGACTTGGTGAATAGATATTGATGATTTTGTCATTTGCAAGCTGATCCTGTTGATCGTGCCAATTTTCTATTTCAGTTTGCGTTTTAGAAATATTTAAATTGATTTCTGTTAAGCTACGCTTGTATAAATCCATAATTAGGATAATACTATGATATTTATAAAAAAAATATTAAAAAATAAAACCATCTATTTGCGAGGTCTGAACATTATTAAGTTATTTCAAAGTGCTTTTGAGTATTAAACGTGAAGTAAAGTGCGGTAAGCTACGGACTCAGGTAGTTAAGTATAAGATAGCATTCAGTTTTGACACACCTGCGACCGACCATAGATTAAGGCATAAATAATAATAAATATGATAAATGTGTTTGAATTGCAAATTTTTTTAATGATTATTATTTATGTTGTGGATGAAGGTAGAATATTTTATGTTACAATGTCGCTATTATTACGTGAGTTTTTACATTGAATTGTATGTGCAATGCGCCTGGGTTTAACCCAAATATCTACCTATGTTAGCCAATGCAGAATATTTGAATCTATTATTTTATTACAAATCTTATATTATCTTCTCTTTGCGATCCAATTTTTAGTTTTTTTGTATAAGATATGTCCGGTACATACGCAGCAGTTGATGCAATTAATTATATTTAAATTTATTAATTCATAGCAATTTTCAAAACTGGTATCCTTGTATATAGAAAAATAATAAATTGAAGAAATAGTATAGAATAAGAATAAGAATAAAAACGTTTATTCAATGGCACACAGCCTCACAAGTACAAATGAAATTAAAAACAATTTATACAATACTTACATGCTACAATACTACTACAATACTTACTTACTACAATACTTAAAAATACATATTGAAGTGTGTAGACTGTGAAGCATAATGCCATTAAAAGGGGAAATCACTCGGTGAACATCTGTGACGTAAAAAATAAAACGTCACAGCACCGATTTTCAGTGATCCCCGAGAGCAATAATTAG
>CAJQZM010022655.1:0-10562 GCA_907164665.1 Colias nastes | reverse complement strand
ATTTCCTTAATAGCATTTAGTTTCTTACTTCAGTAGGTAGGTACTTAATAAATTTTACTGGAAGGAATATTATATTTTAAGCACTCCTTGAGTAGACTCGTTCTTTCGTTCAACGGAATTTTAACAAGTAGATAGAATAAATTTTTAATATATAATTTTTCAACCTAGTCCTCCCCTTACATCGCTTCACAAGGGTCTTATTACAAGCGTTACGTATTGAAATTCGCAAAAGTTTGCAGCATCAGAAGCAACAGGGCGAGGAATTATAATTTCCTCGTCAACCATTACCGAGTTTCCTATCTATTGTATGGGTGTCGGTTGAGCGTTAGTTGAATGTAAGATTAATGAGCCCGTTCCACCATTAAAGCAGCAATGACTTGTCACTGTCGATACAACAAAAACCTATACTGAGTCGTTTACATCGTAATTGCTATAATGGTCTAAGATCCGAATATAGGTCGACCTGCACCGGCGTGATAATAGAATGAGACCAATTTTATAATAAATGTAGTCTATTAAAAAATCTATTAAAGATGGGTTGACTGAAAAAATCCTGGACAGGACATTTTAATTCATTTTTAAAAATATTTTTTTTAATTAATTGCAGTACTTATCAAGATAATAAAAAAAATTATAATAGACTTGAAGTATGAAACCTACAGAATGTGCAGTCATAGGGTTTTCTAATATTTACCTGGACAAACTGCTAGGTTGGCAGGTATAAACAGGCATGTCCGTACCAGTTACTTTCACTTGATGGGATGATAGAAAAAAAAATATATCAGCATGAGCGCTGTTTTATAACAAAATTGTTTATTGTCTCAACACTGCATAATTAAAAAAATAAAAAGATTTTTTTAATAATTAACTAAAAATATCCTGTCCAGGATTTTTTCAGTCAACCCATCTTTAATAGATTTTTTAATAGACTACATTTATTATAAAATTGGTCTCATTCTATTATCACGCCGGTGCAGGTCGACCTATATTCGGATCTTAGACCATAAGGTTTTACATAAATTAAATTTCTTCAAAGTATCTACAAAATTAGTTCGTGTAACCATATTCAATTTCGTACCGGTATTAAGACTAATAGCATCATCATCACTACATAGTATAAAACAAAGTCGCTTTCTCTGTCCCTATGTCCCTATGTCCCTTTGTACGCTTAAATCTTTGAAACTACGCAACGGATTTTGATGCGGTTTTTTTTAATAGATAGAGTGATTCAAGAGGAAGGTTTATATGTATAATAACATCCATTAAATAGTGGAGAAGTACTGTTATTTTTGAGGTTTCTAATGTTATGTCGTAACTAATTACAATTTTTTCCGCTTACATTGCAAACGCAGGCTGAACCCTACGAGTTTTATCAAAATAATGTACTAAGTATTGTACACATTGAAAAGGTCTACAGAAAAGTCCGCGATGGTATATGTCTATCTCTTATGGATAACCCACTTTTTTGTCATTTACTTTTTACGACAAATAATGGTTAATTTTCGAAGCGATTTTAACCAATACAGCATTAATCCTTAACGAATTAAATACCTTGAATACATTGTTCATTTAATATAGATCTGGCCCTTTACACCGTATGATTTAAGTGAATATTTTCGAAGATATTACAGATTTAAAAATTGCGGGACGTAGCGTTTGCGGCGGTACCGGCCGGCCGCCATTGCACCCGTGCGAAGCCGGGGCGGGTCGCTAGTTTTACATAAAACACAATTTCACTGCATCACATTTATTTCTGAATCAACATGAACATTTATATTCCACTTATTCTCACGACAAATTTTTACAAAAAAAATCTATATCTTCAAAACTTATTTAGCTAAGTATAAGTCAATTGGAAAGATCTTTCATTATTATCTCTTCTAAGAGTATCGTGGGTTGCTTTAAGATGGTCGAGTTTGGTTGAAATCTGTGCTATAGAGTTATCTATCCATCGCATTGATGACATGTGCGCGTTGAGAATTCGTCAGATTTGAACGATCTGAAAAAAATTGGTTGTCTGTAAAGTCGGTTTACTGACGATAGTTGAACGTGACAACGTCCGATTGTGATTCTTGGTCGCTCGATCCGCGCTCTCGCTTGCACTTCAAGCCTTACATGGAACGCCTCAGAGCGAGGTAACGCCGCATGAGTCATGTTTTTTCGCGCGTGCAGCCGGCTCTATCGAATTATAAGACGTTGTCACGTCAAAAAATTATAAGTCAAATGAAATGATTACATCTACAAGAAAAATTGTTTGTTGATTTCACTTTCATGATCATGTCAAAGTTTGGTTAATAATGTCTTATCGTCAGACAAAATTGCATTTACTTTAACCAGCCAACCAGCCAAACAGCTGATTCAGGCTAACTCACGCTCACTCACGCTAACTCACTCTCACTCACGCTCACTCACGCTAACTTACGCTCACTCACGCTAAATCAGGCTAACTCACGCTAACTCAGGCTAACTCACGCTCACTCACGCTAACTCACGCTCACTCAGGCTAACTCACGCTCACTCACGCTCACTCAGGCTAACTCACATTAACTCTGGATCACTCACGCTCACTCACGCTAACTCAGGCTCACTCACGCTAACTCACGCTCACTCAGGCTAACTCACGCTCACTCACGCTCACTCACGCTAACTCACACTCACTCACGCTAACTCACGCTCACTCACGCTAACTCAGGATCACTAACGCTAACTCAGGACCACTCACGCTCACTCAGGCTAACTCACGCTCACTCACGCTCACTCAGGCTCACTCACGCTAACTCAGGATCACTAACGCTAACTCAGGACCACTCACGCTCACTCACGCTCACTCAGGCTAACTCACGCTCACTCACGCTCACTCAGGCTAACTCACGCTAACTCAGGATCACTCACGCTCACTCAGGCTAACTCACGCTAACTCAGGCTAACTCACGCTCACTCACGCTAATTCAGGATCACTCACGCTCACTCACGCTAACTCAGGACCACTCACGCTCACTCAGGCTGACTCACGCTCACTCACGCTAACTCACGCTCACTCAGGCTAACTCACGCTCACTCACGCTAACTCAGGATCACTCACGCTAACTCAGGATCACTCACGCTAACTTAAGCTCACTCACTCTAACTCACGCTAACTCAGGCTAACTCACGCGAACTAACGCCCACTCACACCAACTCACGCCAACTCACGTCAACTCACGCCCACTCACGCCAACTCACGCCAACTCACGCCAAATCACGCCAAATCACGCCACTCTTTCACGCAAATACTACTGAACCGATTACAATGAAATTAAGCACACATATAGAGGGTAACTTGGATTAACACATAGGACAGGTTTTATCCCGGAAATCCCATGGGAACGGGAACGATGCGGGTTTTCCTTTGAAAAAGCGGGCGAAGCCGCGGGCGGAAATCTAGTACCTTATATAATATTCTCTCAGCAACGTGTTTCCATTAATATTTTTTCCACGGGTACTTATATATTATGAAAAGTTTAGGTTCTATTGAAAAAGAAACTGAGTAGACTTTAATTAGTTCAATATCTTGTTTGTATAGCCGAAAGTTTGTCGATAACATGCTATCAATTGGGAACCCTCATAAATCGTACCATCGCATCGCTAGATTTATATTTCAGAATGTACATCAACCTATTAAGCTGAAATCGTGATCGAGGACTAGCATGAATTTATGTGGGGTTGAATTTTGTTATCGTACCGTGAATTTGCCTTTCGTCTTACCTTTAAAAGAATATTATTTTGCTTATCAATTGAAAATTAATGAAGTTAATGCATCTATAGGAATAATATTGAAAATAAAATACATATATTTTATTATCACAACCACACTATGAACAGACCCGACTCTAATCGATTTGGAAATTTAAAACTAATGAACTTATCTATAAGGACAGTTAGGATGCTACAATATGTTTAATTTATTATTTTGTAATGCAACATAGTTTTGTACTCTATAGCGCACCATTCGTCTACTAATGCACTGTAGTATTGAGATTCAACCAGGCAACATAATTTCCTTAACAACAACTGAAAACAATCCTCTTTACTGGCCGGATTACATTATTTCAATTTTAACTTTAACTTTGCTTAATTCTTTGGTAGATATTATGTGTATTGAATAAATTATATTAATAAATTCAAATGAGAAATGTTATATATTGTTTTTAATTATGACAAACATGTCATATCTTAGCATAATATGTATTTGAATAATATTATATTCTTGGTAGAAAAAACAACAATGTAGAATTAACTACACTCTAAATATAAATCGCTCTAATTAAAAGCATAAACGTAAGTATATTTTATTTTTGTTTATTTTAATGGCCTATTGAGTGTGTTGTATTCTAATTTGTTACGAAGAAAAACAACGGATTTTGTAATAAATGTATCGAGAGTATTTTTGGCGTCATTAGGAAAGTAATTTATAAAAGGTATGTAGATATAAAAGGTATGTAGATAGTCAGGTTTTATAATTTACATTTACTTGCCGTAAGTAAGTTTGTATTTAAATGTTGGTTAAAAGGACAGGCTCCATTTTCTCTCGGAATTCGGATAGGAGCTGGAAAATATTCCCCGAAACATTGTGAAAGTGCTAATGTATGTCCAACAAGCTTTAGCTGATTTTTGTTGACATCTGAAAATTTCACGTTGTAGTGTACTTACTTTTAGCAAATTTTCTCTTACAGAGAATAAATGTATCACAGAGAATATAGAAGTTGAGCGTTAATTGTCGCTAATTAAGTTATACAAAATTATGAAATATTGTTTGTGAGCTTTACAGCTATTTTTAAAATACGGTATAATTAATGTTTTTCATAGGTAAAAATATTGTGTGTCAAGCAGTGAAAACACATTTTTCATCTAAAATACCATATTTTATACACGCTAAACGTTTTCTAATCGTTTCCAAGGCTATTGTTTCGCTAAGACTTTAACAATAGAGCCAAAAAAACTGCTAATGTCATAATATGATGACTTGTACATAAATTATTAATCTATCGTCGTATCAAAGTATACGTTTAAAATTACGTAGTTCCATCGCAGCGGAAGTTGTGTCGTATGACTAGACAGGATATTCGGTAGATAGATTGAGATTACCTCGTTAGGCATATGCTCGTTAGAGATTGGGTGTCTGCGTGCTCCTTACTTACATTAGTCTTGGTTATATCACATTCGAGACTGACCTCTGTTATCTATATTCTATAGTATAAATTTGTAATACCTACGTTTTCTGGGGAGAGATGATTCGATATAATAGAGCTAATTTGATAATTCTAATAAATTTACTAAAAAAGATTTACTAGTGAAAATTACCGTTCCAATGAACCATGATGCTTCATACAGTAGTACCTAAAATAATGTATACTCCTTGTATAAGTTTCAGAAGATTATTACTATTTATGATTCATTACCACGATCACTTATCAAAGTGATATAATCGATCACTACCGTACATACTAGCATAAACGAAAGAAATAAAAAAATCTGAACACTTTATAAAAGACAGGAAGTAGAAATATGTTAAATTATTTTGTATAATATGCGTAGTAACTGAGGAAAATATACACCCGCCTTGTTTACATTTCCTTTTCTACCTGCAATATATAAAGCGTTATTTTTTTATCTCTGCTTTTATTTTGAATACTACGCATCCTTTTTCCTGTATTCAATTTAAAATATCAGATAACGCTCCCATTAACTATGAAAGCGTCCATAAAGTCTTATGCGTGTTTTTTTTTTTCAACAGAAACACGGGCCACGCATGAAATGTTCTGCGTGTAAAATTGTAGCCCACACTGCATGCATCGATATCCTGATAGACCGAGTGCAATTTACTTGTAAGCCGACTTTCAGAGATGTGGGAGTCAGACAATACAGGGAACAAACTATCACACATCATCATTGGGTGCACCGACGGTCCGAAAAAGGAAAGTGCAAGGCTTGCGGCAAGGTAATCAAATTTATGATCGTTTTGTGGAGGTCCTCGTGCTAGCTGTAGATATTGTGGTTGTTTTGTGTGTAACCTTGTGTATTGTTATTGTTGTTTATTAAACTATGTACCGCCCAGTCAATGAATGTCGTGTTACCTTTGGGCTTGGAACTAATTTAGGCTATGATGAACGGAATACAATGATACAAAATAAATATAGATATAGGTATAATGGCTTTTTATTTCGATGAATAACACATATAGAAATAGAATAAAAAAATAATTACTTAAATACTTCATACCTACACGTGTCAGAGAAAAATTACCTATTGAATTAAACTACGTTTTGCAGCCTGGGATGCACTCGAATTAACTCTTTTCGTTCTTTAACTGGTGTCGACCACAAATCATTTCCTTTCACTTTAATTATGATAGTTCTACTTCTACCACTATCATCGGGCGACCGACGATGATACAGTGGGTAATCATCGTTGCCTGTGATGGTCTTTGCCGTCAATTTTCGTGGATACCTTTTGGAACACTCGCTGTCAACCATGCATGGTGATTGGCGGTTGATGGTGCCACACGGTCCATGAATTATATATTCGTGATTAGAACATCATGTCATGTCGTTCTGGATCGGTTACAGGATTAGCAATCCCCGCACATACAATTTTTATCCGCCCGAATTCTTTCGACTAACCAAATTAAAATGTGTGCATGCTGCAAGCCTTATTTTTGTCATTCGATTGAATACATCCATCATTGAATAATCCCAAAGATGTGTTGCTTTTGTAACTCATGATCGGATTTTTTGCTTGAAAACATGTGTGGTAATGTCGAGCCGATCACTTGATATCTGTCCGGGAAGCAGCAGTTGAATAATTTCCATCCATTTCAGATTACATGTAAATGTAATGAATAGATCTGGCCGACCATAATGACGAAAATATTATGTATGTCATTCCATCTTGCGCATATTCATGACCTGTGTATGTCGCAGTAAACAGACCAACATTTTCTGCATCTTCTTCACTGTGCTAATTGCATCGCGTAAATGGATGTAATCTTCAAAACGCAATTTAGCTTGGTTCGAACCAATGAATCAGGGGCTCCGTTTCAATTTTAACGTTATATACATAATAATATTATTATGTTAACGCAATATTGTTGAAGCAGTCGACGAAATTGCAACAAATTATAATTGTCAGAATTTTTACATTTTTATAGAATTTCTTTTTAATAATTAAGCGAACTAACCTTCTTGGTTAGATTCCTCACCAAAAATACCTTATTAATTTCTGAAAACACGCGTAAACACAATCATTTGAGGAATTTTTATGTATCTGCTTTTATTGCACTTTTTGATAATTGATTTTAAAAAAATACAAACAATATTTATTCACCCTTTTTACTTTTTAATTATTTTACACATAATACATTTTTGAACGCATGAATGTCAGACATTATTTTCCGTATTTGACAGGATTGACAACTAATGATTGACATGTACGAAAATCAAAATTTTGGGAAAATATATTTTATTCGTTTATTTTTTGTTGTTTTTATGATTTATTCTGCTATTCTGGGCGGTGACAAATCCAACAAATCCAAAACCATGAAAATTGGTTCAGCAGATCTCGAGTTATAAGTGTTGGAACATACAGACTTTCTTTTATATATATAGATTTGTTCTTTTATAAATGTAAAGCTTGCAAATGTTTCTCATAAAGGTAAACTGTTTTGAAAGCCTCACAATTTCAACTAATATTACATTGCACAAATCTCCGGAAACTTACTGACCCGTAGCGTTATTTCGGCACGAGTATTGACGAAAACAGGCTTTTGAAACAACTTATCTATATTCTGGAATTCATAATTATGGTATGCAAATTGAAAATGCTTCGTCGTACTTAGAACATTATCCCTCCAAGAAATTATAATGCTTCTTTTTTTTAATATTCCATAACTTTTTTGGCCACAAAATATAAACAGAAAACACAGAACTACGTTAAACTACCCTTTTCAATTGTCCATTAGTAAATGCTGACTGTCATTGTAAGGCAAAAAACAACTTGAATCGTGCTCAGATCCGTTCTAAAGTGTTTAATTTACTCAATTAGTTTAACAGCTATCGGCGTACGTGCGGAAACTTGGCGCTTGATAACAAGCGACTTAAAATTGTTTGTCGGAAATCATGTGTTTCAAAGGTAAATGTTACCCGGAACTAGGAAAACAGATCAGTAACAATGTTGCGTTATTGTTTGGAACCCTTGCTATCTTTAATTGAAAACCGTCTTTATATTCAAATATTATTGCATAGTTCTAAAATGTAACAAATATATAATATTATTTTTGCGATTCGTGGTAAAATATTTTTGTATGAAATGGATATCTGGAATACAAAAAAGACGGGTTGCACTCCGGGAGTGCCGGCAGAAGTGAAAACTTGATTATTAACGTCTTACGCATGGAATATAAGGGCTAAAAAAAAAAATATCCGTCTTACGCTTTTTCGATCAGGCCACGTGTCCTGACGCGAGTTTAAGATTTTATACCCAACGCCGCTAAAGAAGTTTTCACTTCAAAAATATAATTCTGAAGCGGTCGCATTCGTTTCTAATAAAGCAACTCACATGTTTATTTTCATACTACTCTATAAAAAGTGTTATTTCTCGCCAGCTTTATAAACGTGATAATATGGAATATATTACTATTTAAATATCTCGAACTCGCAGCACATGTGAAATCCAGCCATGTTCATGACGTTTATTGTCTTTGGGATTCTTTTATAAAAAGCTAAAAAGATTCAGCGATTCTCCAAAAGTAAGCTCATTTAAATAAACACATCTTAATTTGCCAGCTTTTCGCGCGATATATTTATCGTTCTTAGGAATTGGTCATATTTATATGACGGTTAATTAATTGAAATTAATCCTTATTATGGAAATGAAAATAAACCTCAAAGTTAAACTAAGTTTACAGACGTGTATTGTGTCAGTAATAGAAAGGAAGCTCGTAACTTTTATGAAAAGATTTAAGCTTCTGTAATATTTCCTGAAACTAAAAGTTATTGCGTTCACAACCCGATTGTTTAGTTTGCCTGAGGTAGAGTTTTTATAAAAGGGCACGTGTAAGATTTATCTGCATAATCATTCGATATTCGATAGATAGCTGCTTAATGGTTTGAGCGATTCTGCATCACAAAGGCCGCCCAAAATATTGGATACTATAAAGCTGGTGCACCGTGCACTATATTCTAATGAGGCTCTTTATACAAGCATTAAAATATGTCCATTCTGGACATATGAATATTAATGGCTGACTTTAATTAACTTGTCCTGATGCTGACGAAGCTGAAACTAATAATTCAGTCTGATGGGTCCTGCTTTCACGTGGATAATTATCTCGTAAATGTTCTACAGTAATTGACCTACTCTCTGATCTTTATTCATAAAGCGTCTCCCAACTTCATTTGTACGGCGCCTCGCGCGGTAAGGCGCCACCAACTGCATGCAAATAGATTCCACGTATCGTTATATTAATTACATAATTGAAAAATATATTTATATCCATATTTTAATAACGGTTACCTGTGTCGACATTTATATCTATTCATACAGGAACCGTAATCTCTATTTATAATATGTTAAATAAACTTTAACGCATAGGTAGGCGCCGATTATGAAGTTAAAGCTTATTTAGGAATGTTATTAAACGGTAGTACGGAAGAAAAATCACATTAAACCACGTTTAAATGAAAATAGATAAACGCAATAAATAAAAATGCAAACATTTAATATTAACTTTGAAATGTTTAGAGACAATTTAGCTAAATGGTCTATGCATTACCGTCTCCCGTGTTGTAAATGATTTACATTTAGCGTAAAATTCATATCATTTCCACGTCAGAAGTCGCGTCCCGAGAGCGAAATGGAACTTCATTTTTAATGACGCGTTAGCATATCACTCACATAGCGCTACCGTTGTGTAAAATAGAGCCAGCGTTGCGTTTCAGCTACGATACCTCTCAACGGAGTGTTTAGTCATATTTTGTCTATTCCACCCATTCATATGTTTCATTTTTTATCCAATGCTTCATGATTTATTTCAGAGACAGTTTGTTTTACGTTGAGCTTTAAATAATCTATGATTTTAGGACGTATAGAGCTTTTATACTTGTTTTATTTTTGAATGACTTTAAAACTTCTCTTTTTAACTTTTATACACGAATAATATTTATTTACTTATCTTATTTATTATTTAATTATTTGGTTTAATAACGTAATTAATATTTTTAACATCTATAGGTATATTATTGTAAATGTTTTGTCATGTGTTAATATATACTTTTATTTGCGTTTGTCTAATTATTTAGTACACTGCATGTGTGTTGGTACACTGCATGGTTGTTTTGTTGTCACACAGTCATTGCGGCGCGGTTGCTGTGGGTGGTGCTTATCCTCAAACAACACTGTCGAAAAGGCGGTAGGAGGTAGCACTGACCTAGAGGATCCTGTGCGTATTCATGCTATTTTGCCAGGCTAATAACTATTGTATTTGCGTAGCTTCTTCTTAGAATTTGATGTAGAAAACGCCTTTTATA
>CAJQZM010022640.1:0-11515 GCA_907164665.1 Colias nastes | reverse complement strand
ATTTTCGTAAGCATATCTCAAGCTACAGTTTCTATGTGAAAATTTTCAATTCGTATAGAACGTGTTAAACAAAGATATGATGAATATAGCCCTAGAATTAGTTCTGCTTAAAGTATTAGTGTCAATGCTAACACCTGGTCAATCGGAAGCCTACGGAGTCCATAGATTCTAAATTACTAGACCGAAATCGGTCTCAAACGTTTTGACTATCTATAGAAGTTTTTGTTCTTACCACAAAACAATTTAAACACAGTCTAACTTTAAACCAGGAACCTGTCACTTTAATAGTTGTCTATGTGAAATACGACAAAACCAGATTAAAGAGAACCCGCGCTTAAAGTTAAACCCTGTCTAAAGTTTTTTGTGGTAATACAGTGTATGTCTTACCACAAAAAACTTGTTATGTTACAACCATGATATTATGTTCTATAGTTGCTCAAAAAGTTACGATTAAAAATTAGAACACGTTTGCATTTGAAAAAAATTGATTTTTGTTAGTTAGAGTGTGGTAAATGGTGGACAAAAGCCTAATTATAATGTACAGGAATAAAATATCCTTTACAAATATTATACTTCGGTCGCGGATGCTCGTGATCTTCGTATATTTTTAATATCTCGTTGTCCTTGGAAACATGGACAAAAGCCTTGCACTTCGTGGAAAACCGACTACTGCAGGCGTACCGGTAGCCCTGTTGACCTATTTTTCTGTGCCTGCTGTAAATGAAACCTTTCATCACTAGGACATGACGACCATCAGGCTTTGGGAAGAAACCGTCTGAAAGTGAAACAAAACATATTCTTTTTATAGGTATTTGATTTTTCTTTTTAAGACATTTTTTATCAAATCACGCAAAAGTTAAAAATTAGAGATATTTCGAATCTTAAAAAATGCATGTGTCTAAAAATGCTGAAAAGCCATATCTAGTAATCTTTTTGAAGTGAAACTTCTTTAGGCGCCTTGACAGTAAAATTTCAAGGTCGCGTCATGGTAATATCGTCACGTCAGGCGGCTAAGTAAGTCTTATTCAAAGATACAAGAATCTTCGCCTTATACGTCGCACACGTAAGGCGACGATATTGGTATCTTTGAATCTTACCAAAGAAGTTTCACTTCTAACACGTTAGCTCGGCACACACGCTCTCTTTTATTTGTATTTCAATAAAGAATATATGAACATGTTCGGTTATGTTAAATCAATTCCTTGTTCAAAAAGAATCGTTTTAAGCAATATGGCACTCGTGCGCCAATTCGAGTCGATATATGGAGAAATGTCCAAATTATGTCATCTTAATATATATAAATCTCGTGTCACAATGTTTGTCCTCAATGGACTCCTAAACCACTTAACCGATTATAATAAAATTCGCACACCATGTGCAGTTCGATACAACTTGAGAGATAGGATAGTTTAAATCTCAAATCGTTTTAGAGAAAGCGGGCGAAGCCGCGGGCGGTAAGCTAGTATGTATATGTAATACGAGCTGTGAATACAAGTAACAACTATAACTGTCATAATAATTTCAAGTTTTTGCTATAAGTAGTTGTTATTGATAATAGCGACATCTCTTTTCAAATGATAGAAATATTATTTTAATATATAAGTACTTAAAGGGCAGCTACCACAATAATAAAACAAGATGTATATAAAATAATTTTATTAATATTACGATTCAAAAGGGTCATGTAAATAAATAAAAAAAAACAGTATGATATTGGTACGTATGTACTAACATAGTATTTATTTGAACGAGACCCTGAGAGTCGTTAGTCCGACCCGCATTTAACCGATTTGTAGGTAATATTATTATTTCTTTTAATATTATATCTATTGTAATTTGTAATGGTACATAAAATTGTTAAATTAATAATAAATACTATTTCCTGTTACTTTTAGGAAGTTTCATTTCATTTCAAGGCCATTTAGTAATTTCATGAATAAACTTTTTAACCTAAAATAAAAACTAAAAAAAAAAAACATTTACAATTTGTCAAATTGTAAATGCTAACGTTACTGCAGAAATATTTTTTTTTATAATATTATTATATTATTTTATTAAATTACAATCTTGTCAGCTTTTTAAATCTATAAATTCTAAATAACTACAATGAATTTTCAGTCAAATAATTTCGCAACCAGTAGAAGTTTTGTCAAACCCCGAAGCTTGGGCACTCGTAGGTTGGACTGGTCAAATCTCAGGTCTGGCATAATGACTGTCAAAACCCAAATAAATGTAATATTTCGGCCTTTTAGTAAACAATTTTCGACAGTCGTTGTCTTAATGCACGTGCGATGCCTATGCTGCGTTTGCCTACGCTCGAGACTGCTGCTGACTTCAGTCAAGGTTGAAATTCAAATGTATTTCGAGGATTGCCCGATAGCTTTTGCCAAACCTAAGTCCAGTCCTTCCACGAAGCGATTGTGTTTCTGGACTTGACTATAATATATACGTATATACACAGAACAGAACTACCTATTCTAAGGAGCTCATCAATTACTATACACATTACATTTAAATGTATCCTATCTTCAACATTGTGGCTCTTAAAATTGATCAGCAGAATATGTGATATTATTATCAATAGAAACATATATTGTGATTACATTATGATAGATACATTGAAGGTTGCCAATTTTATAAACATTATATTATGTTCTACAGTTGCTCAAAAAGATACTACGATTCAAAATCTGGTAAAACAGAAGAATAATTTTAAGAAATAAAATGACCCTTGGAAAAATATACCTCGGTAACAAAAGCCTACTTATATATAGGAAGAAGAAATCCTTTACATATATTAAATCTCGGTGGTGGATGATTGTGATCCTCGTGGACTTTTAATATCACGTTATCCTTGGAAACGTGGACAAAAGCCCTGCACTTCAAGAACCGACTAGTGCACGCATATCGGTACCCCTGGGAACGTATTCTACTGTGCTTGCTGTAAGTGAACCCCTTTACCAGTAGGACATAATGACCATCCTTCTTCTGGTAGATACACCCTGAAAGTTAAATAATTATATCGGTTATCGCATATTATATTGTTAGACGTAACTTTTGATTTAATATTTTTGTGAATGAAAAGTTGTCAATATAGTTGTCACTATTTCCTGTCCAAACATGCTTAGCTGTCGAATAATATAAATTGCCTTTCCTTGGAATCGTGGCGCATTCTTACAAATCGTGCCATGGTGTTCAGACGTTGCTTATACGACGTTTGACCCAACTACCCTCAGTTTGTTAATAGTCGTTGACTTGCTGTGATTTATTATCAACTGTCTACATCAATTAGACATATTTAAGAATTAAACTGAATTTTTATTTAAATAGAACTGTAGATTGGAAGGTAGCTCATGGATTATGAATGCAATGTTCCTATTCATATTCGTAAAAATTGAGACCTATTGTTTGTTCCAGGAGCATTTTATTAAACACCATTTCAGAAATAAGAAGTACCTAAACCTTCATCAAAATTGCCTTGAATAACAAAGAAAAAGAGTAGGGTCCCGGATATAGGAACATACATATATGGGCTGACGATGACGAAGAAAGAAAAAAGTAACTTCCTAATAACAATGTGATTAAAATAAAACAATATTTGCACATAAGAAATCATTTGATTTGGCTACCACAAGTCCAAGTTCATCACATACTAAGCAAATAAACTAATTTACGACGATATGCTTCAGATACAACTGAAAGAAAGAAATTTTAAAATTGGTAAAAGTTTGTCTTTGTTGAGGTTTTGCCTTTATTTGCACATGTGAATACCAGTTTAGTTTGTACATATTGTACGATATTGGGGATTTATAACTAAAGGGATAAGGCCGGTTGCAGAGCTTGACCGACCATCAGTGCGTACGTCAGTCGCGCTTGTCATATGTATGGAAATTCATAAAACCGTTCATAGCTAGACCGACCATACGCACGCTTATTGTCATACGTATTAGTGTCATAGTCATACACATTGTTGATGCGTATCGTCAGGACCGATGGTACGCACTGATGGTCGGTGAAGCTCTGCAACCGGCCTAATACAGCACGATAAAAATACACAATCGATCAGTACACACTGGCTTGTTCAATTAATATAATTATTCAATAAAAACTTATTCTAATTTACAGTTTGCCAGGCAATTTTAATATTAATGTACACAAAAGATTAAGCAACCGTAGCTGAACTAGGACAATCCCTGTATTCCAGCTTACAGCACTATCTCCCCTGAGTTACAATAAATCAATAAACGTAAATATGTAGTCAAACAAAATAGATTGTATCGCCTTTCAAAATGATATTCGGCGGATCGTGATTATGGACCAGATTCATTTTAGTCATCTCCAGATCCTGTGTAACATGTATGTATGCTCCACATTTCTTGGAGATGAGCTTCGAGCACGCATATCGAATGCCTTTATTGCGAACAGAACTGTTTTTGCTGTATGTGTATCCCTCGTAGAGCAATATCACCTTACCCTTAGAATTTTTGACGAAGCGAGCTAGAATGATAAAGAATATTTATATTGAAACTACCTGACCCAACAGACGTTGTCCTCTCTTAGGCCGGTTGCAGAGCTTCACCGACCGTCAGTGCGTACCATCGGTCCTGACGATACGCATTAACAATGTGTATGACTAAACAATAATATGACACTAATACGCATGACGATACGCGTGCGTATGGTCGGTCTAGCTATGAACGGTTTTATGAATTTCCATACATATGACAAGCGCGACTGACGTACGCACTGATGGTCGGTCAAACTCTGCAACCGGCCTTAGTTATGAATATGAACGGTCAAAGGCGTAAAGGGTTCTAATAAATAACAGCGCTATCTATTGCATACTTACGCAATCTAGTCAGCAGATGTCGCTTTAGGTAAGAATCGTCTGTCAAATAATAGACAAATAATAATAACTTCCGATAAAATAATTTTGAGACTATAAACTGATATGTAACCGATCTTATCTTTCAAGTTAGATCAAACTGCACACGGGATGCAAATCAAATTAAAATCGGTTCAGTAGTTTTGGAGTCCATCGCGGACACACAACGTGACACGTACTTTTAATGAATGAATGAATGAATGAGAACTTTATTGTACACACCAAATTACAGACATTACATAAAATAGAATACACATAAATTGCACAATGGGCGACCTTATGGCTACAGAGCCATCTCTTCCAGGTAACCAAGGAAAGCAATGACAAAAACAACGAATACAGGTAGGTGGTGTATACTGAAGCACTGAAGCAATAAAAAGATAAAAAATAAATAAATATGTATAATACGTACTAATAATAGGATAACCAGGAAATTAAGAATATAAATAAAATATAGTATACATTTTGCGACATTAAGAAATGTATCATACCTATATACATGATAATAATTATAACAAAATAAATACAGATAAGAGAAAATACATTAATATATAAGGTCATCACTTAATTAAAGAGATGTAGTAATTAAAAAGCAAGTTTTTGAAAGCATCGATGGTCGATAATATATGTACAGGGTGTCCAGCAGCAGATTTCAATGTTTGAACGCTTCTAGTTTTAAAACGCGACGTGCGAGGGGGACGCGGGGGGTGTCATTCAGCGCGTGAGCTCTGCGGATTTTTTAATCGCCATGGAGCAGTGGAACGGAGAGCATCGCGCTTATGCTATTGAGGCATACTTTTTGGGTGATTTCGCTGGCGAAAACACGCCGTCGGTTTAATAACCATTATCAAATTCATCGTTTAAGAGATGGACCTTGGATAAATTTGATACAGTCGTGGCTAGCAAGGTTTAGGGCTACAGGTTCAGTCATTAATAACCCTAGGCCGGGTCCAGCACCATCAGTATCCACAATAGAAAACATTAAACTTGTTATGAATTCTGTAATTGAAAATCCTCGTTTATCACTTCGCACACGTTCGTCGATATTGGGAATTCCTAAATCGTTTTTCAGGTCATTATGCGAAAAAAGGTTAAGCTCCATCCATACTAAATTCAGATTATTCAAGATTTGCTACGGCTCATACTGCTAATGTGTCAATGAATTCAGTGCGGCAGTTATTTCCTGAAAAGCACATATCCCGAAACGGCACCATCCCGTGGCCACCCAGGTCACCAGACCTAAGTCCATGTGACTTTTTCTTGTGGGGCTATCTAAAAACTGTGGTTTACCAATCAAATCCAACAACCATAAGACAACTGAAGGAAAATATCCGGGCTGAAATAAACAGAATTCCCAGTTCCCTTTGCAAACAAGTTTTTCTCAACATGCGGAATAGATTGAGGAGTGTGTGAGAGTAGAAGGGCGGCATTTGGAAAATGTAATTTTCAGGAGATAAAATCCGCACTCGTCTTCTTTTGACTTTAATAAAAATATTTTGCTTAGAAATAATACTTCTTTTTTTACAAGCCCTCAAACACTGAAATCTGCCACTGGACACCCTGTATAAAGATATCAAAAAAGGAATAAGTGGTGTAAATGACAGTGCAAGCAAAGATGGGCCTAGTCTTAGTGGGATGGGATACAAAAATAAAATATTATTCACTATTAACGCGGCACAAATAAAAATCGGTGACAATTTATTCATTCAATCCATTTATAACTACAGTAACTAGTGTAAAATCACATATAGCGATAAGCTTCAACCATTGGTAAAAAAAAAACTTATCGCCAATTACACGATGACGATAAAAAAATTGTAAACATAAACTGACAAAATCACTTACGACAGAAGAATTTTAAGTAACAAAATGACCCTTGGAAAAATATATCTCGGTAACAAAAGCCTTATTCTATAAAGTAACAAGAAATCCTCTACATATATCAAATCTCGGTGGTGGATGCGTGTGGTCCTCGTGGACTTTTAATATCTCGTTATCCTTGGAAACGTGGACGAAAGCCCTGCACTTCTTCGTGACCCGAGTAGTGCAGGAATATCGTAACCCTTGGTAACGTATTTTACTGTGCTTGCTGTAAGTGAACCCATTCACCACCAGGACATAATGACCATCCGGTTTTGGGTAGAAACACCCTGAAATACTATAACGGTTATCGCATTTTATAAATTAACTACCTACGTAGAATCTACATGTTATCATTCTGAATGTATATTGATTTTAGTTTAGACCAAAGATGAGAAACTATTCCTAAAAATCCTTCTCACGACCTGAGTTAAGAAAACATATCACAACGTAAGAAGTATATATAGTAGTGCTTAGTTATTTAGGAATTAACATATTATAATAATGGTATTATTGCTGTAATTTGGAAGATAGTTCATGGAATATGAATGCCATGTTCCTTTTCATACTTGTAAAATTCTAGGAGCGCTTTGATAAAAACTATTTCAGAAATAAGAAGTTAACTCCTAGTTTCTTAATTAGTATAAAAATCTTCATCAAAATTGCCTTGAATAAAAAAGAAAAAAAGGAGGCCCGTGTCCCAGTAGTGGAAACAACCTTGCTGTAAGTGAACCCTTTCACCACTAGGACATAATGACCAACAGCTGATCATGATGAACACAGAAGAAAAGTAACTTAATAATATAACAATATAAAAATAAAACAATTTTTAGAATGAGAAATCTTTTAATTAGGCAACCACAAATCAAGTCTTACACAATGGTTTTTGTTTGTAATCAAATATTTTATACTAAGAAATAAAAATAATAATGCGGGCTACTTGCCGGGCTGCTTGCCGGGCTGCTTGCCACGCGTCTGAAAGTACCATAAGTAAATCTACCAACGTGACAATACACAGCTGATGCGTACAAATACGTGATCGCTACACATTGTAATGGTACGTTCAGACGCGTGGCAAGCAGCCTGGTAAGCAGCCCGGCAAATAGCACGGCAAGCAGCCCGTGCGCTTACGGTACAAACAAACAAACACGGGCGCATGCACAAACAACATGTTTACAGTACTCCAAAAGTGATAATGCGCATAGAAATCTTCGTCACTGTTCGGCAGCTGTCATATTCCCGGAGCGACCGAAGACGATATGTCTATAGAGTGGTTAAATGCTGAGTTGGTCAGGCATCCGCCCCAGAATGGCGCGAAAGGATGCGGGTTCGAGTCCCGCCTCGTGATCGAATTTTTTCTAACTATTCTTTATAAATTTATATGGTTAAATGCATTTTCGTCATGCATAATTTAGTAAAATTTGTTTAGTCAAATGAAATACATTTTGGAAATACGACAATTAGCGAAGATTTGCATGCGCATTATTAATTTTGGAGTACTGTACATGCTTGTTCCCGTGCTTGTGCTCGTTGAATGTCACGAACGCAAACGTCTTAACCATCATATGGTATTGGGGAATTAACTAAAAGGGAAACACAATTAATATTGATACGTAAATGAAAGGCGGGCTTCAACGACAGACTGATTAATTTTAAAGAAACAGATTTACCCTCAACCATAACAATTAATTTGCTACTTATTCTTTTATTTTTGGGACATCCTGTATAATACCGTTATACAAATATAATAATTCAAACAAAAATAATTGTATCGCCTTTCAAAACGATATTCGGTGGATCGTGACTATGGACAAGATTCATTTTAGTTATATCCAGATCCTGTGTAACATGTATGTATGCTCCACATTTCTTGGTCTTCAGCTTCGAGCACGCATATCGGATGCCTTTATTGCGAAGAGGACCGTGTTTGCTGTATGTGTATCCCTCGTAGAGCAATATCACCTTACCGTTAGGATTTTTGACGAAGTGCGCTAGAATGATCAATAATATTTAAATGTCATACATAATGGTGGTGTTCATGATAGGGCTAGAAAAGGTGGGCCTAATATTAAGTGGCCTCCACCTCACTTACTATATGAGAATAAAATATTATTCACTATTAACACAATATACAGATACATACAGTAAGGAAACTTCATACAAAATGTTCGAAATGGCTCCCCCCCCATGAAGCGTGTTTACGAGGGTATTGAGGGGGATCGATAGTAGCGGGTGACACATCCACAGATTTTGAATGACAAAGATACGTTCAGTATAGAAAAAAGTTTAAAGTGATGTCAATTCAACTAAATAAATATCGATTGTTTAAGTTTGTAGCCCTTTCAATAAATATATTTGTAAATACCGTATCTCACTACAAGTTAAAAAGAGACTATTTTTTAATTTCTATAGATATGGCAGCATGAGTTTTAATTTTAGGTTTTTATTTTCTATCAAAACAAAATGATAGCTACAAATAGTCAATATTAGGAGTCCATTCTGTTTAAAGATCGCATCTATTTTTACGCAATCTAGAAGAGCACAAAAATCTAAAAAAATGGAAATCTTAAAAAATCTTGTTTAAATTTATGTGCATAATTACGTAAATATAAGGGAAGAAAAAGATAGATATTATAATTATTGTATTTTTATCGATACGCGACTTTACCACTTTGTCAAGCACTAAGCCTGTCAAACTATTTTCTTTTTCATCCTAAAACAAAAAGGTGGAGGTTCTATGCTCGTATAATAATAATTTTAATTTATTTTTGCATATTTTGTGTTTTTTAATTTAATTTAATTTATCGTTTTAAAAATAATTTATTAGGTATACCTACATACAAGTATTGTTAATTCTGGTTTAAAATAATTATTGAATATATGTATCATACAAATATCAAGCATTATAAATAATTTAGGTACATTAAATAGCCTTCGGCGTCCATAACAAAACAAGATTTTGAAATATAGCACTGAAAAAAACGTATTTACTTTTACAAGGTATATTTATTCGGATTGTTTCTTCTTGTAAATTCATATTTAGGCTACACCATTTTTGTATTTTAACGGGTTTTAATCTCAAAATTACCACAAAATCATCTGTGAAAAAAAAGCAAACAGAAAAATACGGGCCGAATTGATAACCTCCTCCTTTATTTTTGAAGTCGGTTAAATATCAAAAAGGTAACAGCCCTATAGCTATACGTCATAATTTCATCGCAGGGGCTTAGTTTCCTAACTGTATGTACGTAGTATATATCTGTCAACTGTGCTATTAACGCTAGTATGGTATATAAGGACAAAATATTATTCACTAACTATTAACGCGGGACAAACAAAAAATCGGTGAAAATTTATTTATTTAATCCGTTTAGCTTCAACCATGGGTGAACAATAAAACTTATATTACCAATTTCAATTAAGGGAACAATAAAAAATATCATAAACATAAAATCTTAATATATTTATTTATTTATTTATTTATTTATTTAGCTTAAAATTCGGATAACGCAGATCCACTTGTTAGTAAAAAATAAAAACCTAAAGTATTAATGTTAGTAATTACATCTAAAACTACAACTAAGACTAAGTCTAAGTCCACCATAGGACACTACGCGTAGACAAGTCGCTTTGATGCAACAAGTGTGCGCACAAAGTGTCCCATGATGGGCGCACTTACATCCTCCGCAATGGTCCTTAAAATACTGTTGGAACTGCCCCGCACTCTCATTAAAAGAGAAGCTGTTTGCTTGCGAATGACGGCCCAGAAATCCGATGTGTGTGCTTGAGAGAACATCCCGGAGGCGCTACAGAAGCGTGGCAGTTTCAACAGCATTCGGAAGGCATTATTATACAGGACACGAAGAGCATTTAGCGATCGATCCGCATAGTTGGCCCATAGACTGCACGTGTAGAGATTCTGACAGAACGCCTTAAAAAGCATTATTTTTACGTCTTTACTACAACGAGCAAATCTACGAGCCAACATATTGGCTCTAACCGCCAACGCCCGTCGCTCCCGCTCAATGTCCACATTGTCTCGAAGGTCATCGGTAAGCATGTGCCCAAGGTACTTAAATTGTTTAATTCTTTCAATATCGGTACCATTAAGAGCTATGGTGGAAGTACATTTAGGATACTTACCGGTGTCCCCAAAGACAACATATTTACATTTATTAACATTGTATTGCAGACCATGTGCCTCAACGTATTTCTCACAAACCTTTAATAATTCCGACACAGCAGACGCAGTCGGAGCCAGCAACACCATATCATCGGCATAACTGATATTATTAACGCTGACACCTCCAATGCTGCAACCGACATGCATACTGCTGAGCCCGACAATAAGGTCATTGACATATAAATTAAATAGCTTGGGAGACGAAAGTCCGCCTTGCCTAACACCGCACTCGAGCCCATACACTTCGGAGTATGAGCTAGACCATCTCACAACATTTTTTTGGTTAGCATACCAGAATTTAAATATATTTAATATGCCTGCCGGTATACCTTTGTCCCTCAATTTCCCCCATAAGACGTCATAAGACACAAGATCAAATGCCCTGGATAGGTCGAGGAAACAAGCATACACAGGAGTCCTACGCTTGTTGTAGTATTGAACAGTGTGCTTTAAACTCAAAATAGCGCTTTCAGTAGAGAGTCCGGGTCTAAAGCCGAACTGAGCGTCATGGAGGTTTAAAAAGCCATTAAGACTAGCATCAAGCACACTGTCCAACACCTTGGCTAGAATCGTTGCGAGCGATATGG
>CAJQZM010022607.1:0-10051 GCA_907164665.1 Colias nastes | reverse complement strand
AGCTTGAAACTTATAAGCGCTTATCGGCGCTTGTCATGTTCATATATCTCGACCTGAGACGCATTAGGTCTGATGTGGAATTTTACAAGTTTAGAGGAGAGCCAAAAGAAAAATATTGACACAATCGTGTCAAAACTTTTGTTTATTATCGAATAGGCTAACAGAAATAGTATAATATTTTAGATAAGTCATCTACCTTTGTATCAGTATAGTAATAAAACCAATCACAGTAATATAAAAATATTTTATTTTTCAAAAACATTTTTTTAGGGACATCCAACCTTATGCTTGTACACAGTTATTAAACGACGAATGTTTTTAATTATATTTACTGATACAACTTTATGCCTGCAATTTTTTAATAAATTCTATTCGTATTTTAAGCTCTAATAAAAGATGTAACGTTATGATTGGCTAAAAATAGAAATTTAGTTACGTCCGATCTTATCATGTACCTATTTATGTGGCATTTAAATGAATTTATTATTAAGTACATAAGGTCGTAATTAACAAAATAAAATAAAAAAACTTAAACATTATGACTTTCAAACTCAAACATTTATTTATTCAATTAGACTTCTTCGAGAAGCACTTTTGAAACGTCAATACATATTTTTAACATTTACCACCGATTCGGAAAGCAGTATCTATGGAGAAGAATCGGCAAGAAACTCCATAGTTGCTCTTTTAAATCATTTCAGTATTACAATTTAATTTTACAAAATATGTAAGTAACACTGTATATTATCATAATATGCCAAAGAACTGTCCTGTGGTTTTTACGCGACAACCCTCCATGGGTTTTTATCTTCCATATATTCCTTAATGCTGTAATAGGCTCTCTGAACTAATACGTTTTTTACATAATTTTTAAATTTAGCACTAACTACTAAACTCTTTAACACTACAACTTTTTCAAACTTGTTATTTAAACTAAAAAAGAATGGAAACAAACAAATTTAATCCACTTCATGAAAATCTGCCTGACTCTCAGAATGTTTTAATTTTTTATAATAGGTGTGGAATTCCTGTGGAATCCACTGTAAAAGACTCATCAAATCATTGTATTTCGCCGTTGATATGGGCTTTTCAGTTTGACTTACACTAGGTAAATATTCAGGGAACTGAATTCGCTTAGAAGCATTTCGGATGAAAGATATTTCGGTAAAATCTTCTTCAAATGTATTCTTATAAAATAACTTTCCGGGCTGGTCTTGTTTAACCTGAAGCCAAACACATTCTGAAATTTTAAAATCTTTACCATCTTTATTCTTCTTTCTGAAAACAAAAGGACCATTTTTCTTATATAAAGACGTAACGTCTTTAAAATTATGAAGCTGCATATCATAGACGTTAAATCACCTTCAAACACCTCGATAGAACTAAGACTTTTTCTGGCGAACCACTGACGTAGCTGCCATCTGAAAGATCTTCATGTGGTTCGTAAGTCTTGTCTTTAACGCTATCATCACTATCATAATCGGAAAATTTTTGGCCAGGCTCTGTAACACAATAACATAACTTTACGTAAGCACAACCAATATTTTCAACATAACTTAAGTAAATGAAATGAAAATATTTGTTTTTTAGTTCTGTAGGCATAGTGTTAGTAAATAGTAAATACAGTTAGTTATTATACTGGAAGCCGAATCCAACATGTTGGAAGAAAAGCTAGACAGATTGATTGGTTACATTCATAAAACAAGATGTAGTAGGTAAGTAAAAGTATCTACTTAAACAATCACTTTCAAATATACGCGCATTGACTTCATGTTTTGTCTTCTCGTGACAATAACTTGGCCCTGCAATTGGATTCTCGTACATATTTCGTATGTCGTCCTCTGATAAAACAAAACAATTTAATTATAATTTATACCGATTTACTTCTTAAACAAGTAGAAATGTATGAAATTAACTTACCGGGCACTAAAGCACCTGTATCGCTAGCTTTAGCTTCATTACTACGGGAATTAATCAAATTTCGAAGATTGACTAGTTTGCGTCGTTTATTGAGTAATTGGGTGAACATAACATCCTGCAAAAAAAACGTATATAACCTAAATTCACAAAATAACTTACTATTTAAATGAGTACTTACTATAACCGATAAAATATCAATAATGCACACCAAAGGACTTGACGATATAAAATCTGTAGATACCTATTTATAGGTTTTGTACTCACCTGATCTTCGCCATCCATTGCTTAGTACTTAAAAATCCTTGAATAGTCACCACTAATTCACCCACAAGCAATTAAATAATTAATCAGAAGTAATAATTCGGCACAATATTAACAACTCGCGCGCGAGTAACAAGACTTATTAACGGTCTGTGCTTGTAAACAGATTGTAACCAAATTTGTAAACAAATTGTCAATATTCGACAAATAATAGAAAAAACTTATGAGTATAATACCCCTGTAGTCCTATGCTTCGTTGACTATCATAAGGCGTTTGATTGTGTTAAGTGGGCGAAATTGTGGGAGGTTCTATTCGAAATTGGGGTTCCCCATCACTTGGTGCTCTTAATAAAAAAGTTATATGAATCCAGCTATGGCACCGTAAAGCTAGACAATACTGAATCAAATAGCTTCAAATTTTCTAAGGGCGTGCGTCAGGGATGTGTCATTTCACCAATTCTCTTTAACATATATGGAGAACTCATAATGCGTAAGACTCTAGAAGGCTGGCACGGGGGGATAAAACTCGGCGGTAATAAAATATTCTCTAACCTACGATATGCAGATGATACCACGCTTTTTGCATCTTCCGAAACCGAAATGGTCGACCTACTAGCCCGTCTAGAATCAGTCAGTAAAGATTATGGCTTGATCGTTAATAAAAGCAAAACCAAAATCATGATTGTGGACCGCCAAGACTGTCTTAACTCAAGGGAATTACTCAAAAACTATGAAATAGTAGAACAATTTCGATATCTTGGTTCCCTCATAAACAACACCAACAACTGTGAAGCTGAAATAAGACAACGTATTGGCATGGCAAAATCATCTATGACGCAGCTGACGAAACTCTGGAAAGATAGGAATATAAGCAATCGGACGAAGACAAGAATCGTGCGGTCGTTGGTGTTCTCCATTTTTATTTATATGGAGCAGAATCCTGGACGCTGAAGGCGACGGACAGGAAGAGAATTGATGCCTTTGAGATGTGGTGCTGGCGTAAAATGTTGCGGATTCCGTGGACTGCTCGTAGAACCAACGTTTCAATACTGAAAGAATTACACCTAACAAATCAGCCACGTTTATCGACCATATGCCGTCAGCGAATGCTTCAATACTTTGGGCATATTTCACGCCGGAATCCCGACAATCTCGAAAAATTAATAATCACTGGTAAAGTTGAAGGCAAGAGGCTACGAGGAAGGAGTCCCAAGCGTTGGTCTGATCAGATTACCGAACACATGGACCTACCGATGAATACGGCGCTACATCTTGCCACGGACCGGACTCGATGGCGACAACTAATTAACGACCCTGGTGGTGGGAGTCACGATCCTCAGTAATGAGGGAACGACTAAAGAGAGAGAGAGCTTGTAAACAGAACGCACGCGCCACGCGTTCGGTGCTATGTGCTGATAGGTCAAACCATTGTGGCGCCAAAAACGGCCGAGTGACCGGCGAAAATGTCCGATGTCATTCTATCGCGTCGGTGTGCGGTCACAAAGTCAATGGAATAGTGTTTCTTCTTCACATAGGCATTTTTGTACAACGATAAAGTAGCACTTTTTAAAGGCATAAGGACTAATTATGTTTGTAGACCTTAACCAAACAAATAAAATTCGGGGCATAACACTATATCTCAAGGTACGACATCCTGAATATTTAATTTCAAGAAGCATAAAGTTCTATCTGACATTACGTATTATTTTTGCCAACAATCCTTGTAGGATAAAGTCGAATGACAAAATTGTCCCTTCGTTACGAATAATATAATTGAAAAGCATAAAAGCTGAAGTCAATATTCGACTTTCTAATTAAACCAAAATTTTAAGCATAAATACTGTACTTGCTATTAAGCCTTATTCCACAATATAAATTTGGAAATTCGAGAGATTCGACCTTATGCTTTTGTATTATTATCAGAACAAAAAGAGCTAGAAATATGATTGTTATATGCATAGAAAGAGCGCAAGATACTGGTTTCAGTTGACCATTAAAGATATTTTACTCTGATGTCGACATTCGACCTTATGCATCTCAGGTCGAGATATTTTCCTGCGCGGGTTGACAGAGCTGACAAGCGCCGATAAGCGCTTATAAGCGCTTATAAGTTTCAAGCTTTCTTTCTGAATACGCCCTAGAAACCGACTGTCTAAACCGACTTTACAGACAACCAATTTTTTTTTCAACACTGAACTTAGCGCAACCTGCTGGTGCATTTGAAAACTAATTCACGTTCCAATTAAGCATCAGCATAATTCGGCATTGTGCGCCACTAAGTCGCATTATGTAGTCGCATAAAGTATCGAATTAAAATGTTGTAAAAAAAATTAATTGTTTATTTGTTTTATTTGAAGAAATTTATTTTAAACTAGAGGTGCCCCGCGTGTTCTCTGGGAACAAACAAACAATTTTTTCCCGTGGGAATGAGTTATTTTCCCGCGGTAAATTGTAGCCTATATGTTATTCTGATGTTTAAACTATAAATTAAAATTTAATTGTAAAGTTTCATAAAAACTCATTCAGTAGTTTTTACGTGAAAGAGTCCATTCTTATATAATATTTTCGCTTCTATAATATTAGTAGGATACGATTATTGATTTGTAAAATGATCAACCAGGTGGAAGTCAGATTCGCGCACGAAGGGTTTCGTATAATTCTATGAATGAATCTATGAAAACAGGAAAAAATACGTACCTTTTTACGAAACCATAAAAACAACCTAAACCGAAATACCTAATAATATTTTTTTATAAATACCACTACCTTAGATTACAAAATAAAAGACAGATGGAGCGTTGCCGAACTAAACCGAATAATTTATCGTCATTTCCATAAAGCTGTGTGCTGTCATTTCGCCGCTGCACTGTACGTACACGGTGCTTCTGTGTGGGTGTTATGTTACCAGATATTGAAAATTTTCCCAAAATTTTCCCCGACTACGGAAGAAAGAGGGTTATGTTTTTCGAGTGTATCTATGTATAATATTTCTTTGGCACGCCCTGCAGTATAAACCGCTGAACCGATTTTGATTTATGAGGTGACATTGCAATCATCTGAATTATTATGGTAGTGGTGTTAGTGACGTTGGCATAAATGAGCTGTCAGGTTTTAATTTTAATTTTTTTATAAATACTTGTTTATGATAATTTTTTATAATATTGTAAAAATTCTATTGTTACATAAATGATAAATTTTTAATTAAATAAATTACATAAAAAAATTGTTTCAAAATTACAATGATTAACTATATTATTGTTTATTTTCAAAATATATGAATGCGGATAGCGGTAGTTTTTAGTCGAGAACACGGGACATTTTATTTTTAGAAAGAAAGAAGGAAGAAACCATTTATTCCAATACACTCAAACACACAACAATAGCATTGTAAATTATGAATAAATAGGTAATATAAAACATAAATATATATAATATACTAGCGAACCCGGCGAACTCCGTTTCGCCACCAGAGAACCTTTTCTTTGCTATAAACCTCACGGAGCCCGAGACCTTTCCAACGAATGCAAAACCGTGGAAATCGGTTCGTGCGTTCTGGAGTTATAGCGTCAGGAAGGAAAACCAGACTTATTTTTATATAGTAGATATAATATTTATGTATGGTTGCTTGCGCTAAAAAAGGAAGCCACTCAGGATACCTGAGGCATAATACCTTAACACTAATTTTCAGTGACACCTTATCCACATTGTCAGCTGCTTTACTGGATGATAAATAAATATAATTCTTGAATAATAATAATTTTGTCATATCCATCACGGAGTTCAAATGAATTAAATCGCGGGCGAAAACGACTCTGACGTTTTTAAGCTATATAAAGGTAACAAAAAAAAGTATTATGCTTATTAATTATCTAATAATGATCATGAACCTTTATTGCACTATACAAATAATCACATTCACGATCGAAAAATCCAACAGCACTACCCCGAAGATCTTTTAACCATTTTACCGTTTTACCCATAAAAATGGCAAATTAATTTTCAAAATACTGGCAGCATACGTTGAAGTTTTGTATTCCTTCGTATAATATGTAAAATTATTATTTGTATACAAAATTAAATAAGCCAAATAATCTACAGAAAACCTGTAAAACGATGTTTTATCTTTTTGTTTGTTTTCGAGAACAAATTTTACAGCGTTTTAATATCACAAGACAGCATTTTTTTACTAAAATTGCAAACCCCTTTTGACGTATTGTATGACACTAGAATCGCTATAGCACTGGCGGAGGTTCGTATTCGTTTTTGATTTCGTATTTTCTTTGACAAGGGCGATGGATGATTGTCATGCTCCATCTGCCTTTTATTTTGTAATCTAAGACCACTACCATACAATGCAAGGCAGTCAGTACGCATCGTAAAATATGAATAATTCCAAATAGATTCGTTTAAATTATCTTCAAGCAATTTTATAACTCAATTTTTTTATTTATCGATATTTTAGTATTCGATAAATTTGTGGCAAGCACTACCTTTTTAGAACAAAAAGTGGCTACATGTGGATTTGAATGCCAAGCCGATAACAGTGTGTTGTCTCTTTCTATCGCACTAATTAGGGTATTGAATAAAAGAGAGCCACTATATAAGAAACGTTCAATTAATTGTTACTTCTCCAGGCTTGTTAATTGCTCCGAGGCACCAGCAGGTTGCGCTAAGTTCAGTGTTGAAAAAAAAATATTCATAGAGTTAGCAATAACCTCATTAATGTGTAAATAAAGTGGTACATACATAATAATTGGTTGAAAACTATTTACGGTTATTTTAAGTAATTTGGATTTTGATTATTTCATTAACATTTTTTTCAATGTTTGTACCTTCATCCATACTTATATTTATTTTTATAACACAATTTGAATTAACTTTGATTATTTCGAAAAAACTACAATGAAACGAAAGCTTTAAAATTTTTTCCAACAATTAATAATTACTAACGATAAATCGATTGCACGCATCAATTCACGTGCATTACTTATGAGTGCTCGATTGTGCGAAGCGTTGCTGTAGTTGGAACATTCAACGTTAAGCATTATGCCGCATAATGCGCTCTAGTGCTGTAATTGGAAAACACGGCCTTTAAACTAGAAATCAGAGATTTATTTTCGCTTTATCTGTGCACCTTCGAGTCAGCTCTGTGGTCAGAAATGTCAAAAGTTTAATGCGTCATGCGCACAGATCGTGGTCATGCCAATGAGCGTATTCAGAAAGAAAGCTTGAAACTTATAAGCGCTTATAAGCGCTTATCAGCGCTTGTCAGTGCTGGTAACCCGCGCAGGAAAATATATGAACATGACAAGCGCCGATAAGCGCTTATAAGTTTCAAGCTTTCTTTCTGAATACGCCCAATTGGTCGTAGCGGGTCGTAGTAACTAATATTACTTGCTCTGTGGTAACTAATACTTATCTGTGCAATTGGTCATGCGCACGTTTTGTATGAAAATGGTGTCAAGCTGACAAAATAATGTCAAAAATGTTGTAATTTGTAAACATGGAAGTTGTGATACAAATAAGATAATTTTATAAATAATTTTCTATAGCATTATTCATCTTCTAAATGGGTGGAGATCGTAATCGATATCGAAGTAAAGATAGAAGTCGTAGTCGTAGTCGGGATCGACATAGAAGTCGTGAAAGAGAGAAGAGAGATCGTAGCACAGAAAGGCATCGTGCCAGTAGCAGGGACAGATATACAGATAGGAGCCGCCACAAGGAAGAGAAAAGGAATCGCGACAGAAGCCGCAGCAGAGAGCGCTCAGAGAGAGGCGGGGACAGAGGACGTAGTTCTTTTCGACAGTTTAACGGCGGGGGACTTGGTGGTGGTAAGATATGTGATACATTATGAAATAAAACAACTAGGTATTTAACTTTATCAATCATTTATTAATACATTGTACCTCCCAGCAGCAAAATATTAACAACAGTTTTTGTGACTTAATATTATTATATACTATAATATATTAGTAGCAAATTTAAATTTTAAGGATATTATTAGCTTTGATTCTTGAATTTTATCAAATACAGTATACTTCATACATAACATAATGTTTCAAACACAATAGTTTCCTTCTTATATATTTTCTGTCTTTAATAAGGACTGTAATGTATAATCGCCTATTTATAAATATTGAAGGCCTTGGCAGTGGCAGTACAAGTTCAGCCCCAAGAGGGCGCTATAAGCCACAAGAGGAAGAGTTTCTAGATGCTCGCCGAGAAGAACGGGAGAGAATTGGTGAAATTGGTGTTTCTTCAGTTTGGGGCAAGTCACCATTGAGACCAGAGTAAGGATATGAGCTGCTTATTTTATAAATGTTTAACTAAAATTAAACTATACATCTACCTAAATATATATTTTTCACTAAAAACTATTTTGGTTAAGCAAGTAAATAATATGTTCTCTTAATAAGTAAATTAATGGCAGCCTGATACATATTTTTAAACTAATAATTAGCTTACATACAGCATACATAATTAATTTGCTTATTGCTTAATTTAACATTTCTAAAGCAAATTATTCACATTTATGCAGTTCTGAAGAAGAGTTAGAATCAAATACTTCAGAAAAGGGCAAAGATAAGAAAAAGAGTAAGAAATCAAAAGCAGGCACAAAAGAGAAGTTGAAAAAATTAAAGAAAAAACTGAAAAAGATAAAGAAAGCTCGCAAGAAAGCCAAGAAAAAGTCTAAAAGCTCAAGCGATGATTCCAGCAGCAGCAGCGAGGAGGAGGTGTGGGTTGAGAAAGGAAGTGAGTGTACTTTATTCAGTTTATTGAATCTGAAATCATAAAAAAATATTGATTGTCATTGAATTTCATTATAACAAACATTCTTAAGAATGTACACATAATACAAACAATTTATTTTACAACAATTAATTACTTTAGACTTTTTAAAGATTTTAATGCAATTTATTCAAGAGAATAGCTAGAAAGTCGTCCCCTGCTGACCATGCTCGCTGTGAAGTGTGTGAAATATTGGGTTAATAGTATTATTAATTAATTTCATTTAAAATCTGTTAAGTCTTTTAATTTCTATATGTATAATACTCGTAAAATCAAACAAGAAAATAATTATATAACACCTCAATTGCAGAAGAACACGAGATAGAAGTGGCCAAGCCGTCCAAAAGCAAGACAGAGGAATTAGCAGATGAAGTTATAGGTCCAGCCCCTCGAGTGGGTCCCGCTCTTGGGCACAAGGACTTCGGTAGGGCTCTGCTGCCCGGCGAGGGGGCTGCGATGGCGGCGTACGTCGCGGAGGGCAAGAGGATCCCACGGAGAGGAGAGATTGGACTCACCTCGGACGAGATCGCGTCCTATGAGTCTGTTGGATATGTCATGAGTGGAAGCAGGTGTGTTTTGTTTATGTATTATTTTTTGTGTGGGATGTATTTACATTTTAGAATGTAGATAATAATGATTACTGTAAGCTTTAATTTATTAACTATTGAGTACACTTTTACATTGATTATACTTGAATGAAATTTGTACATACTCATCAGAGAGATAATTCTATAAAATAATAAATATAATGATAATCTGTATGTATAGCATGTTGTATGTCTTTATAATATTATTTAAAAAAGTCACAACATCAATTATAACACCAATAGTATTTTATTACCCTTGTAAACGTTCGCCCCACCTGGAAGACACTAATATGCGACTAGGCCGCCCAACTTCTCTACTCACACTTGTTGTTCCCAAAGTTTTGCAGTATCCTGTATAGCCAAACTTTAATAACTCAATTGAACTGTTAAATAAAAAAATAACTGTATTCCAGACACCGTCGCATGGAAGCGGTGCGCATACGCAAGGAGAACCAGATCTACTCGGCCGATGAGAAGCGAGCACTCGCAGC
>CAJQZM010022606.1:0-10818 GCA_907164665.1 Colias nastes | reverse complement strand
GTATGTGTCTCTATTTCTTTTGTGTGTGCAATAAATAATAAAATAAAATAAAATAAATAAATCAAAAGGAATCGCCAAATGTATTGCTAAGCAATAAAGTCGAGAACGACTCGAAAAATTCGGCAATTTTTTTTACGTTTATGTTGCTCCTTCAAGGAAGAAAAGGGCAAGGGAGCAGTACAACGTCTATATGGGCTTCGTTTATAATATTCGGGATGAAAACAATACAATACTAGAAAAAAAAATAAGAACCACAAAAAAACCTAAAGTACCATGAATTAATTAGGTCAGGATAATTTTGGCAATCATGTAAGTCCTAATGGGCTCTACACTATCGTGATTGTCTCTACTGCTCTGTCCATTAAATGTAAAGTTGACAAACATTATATTATGTGTTGTACAAGGAGTAGAGTTCTCCAGTTTTACCTAAAAACAAAAAATGTCATCTACAGTGGGACATTTAAATACTTTATAAATTCCTTTGAACTCCCACACGCAATACATGTTATTGTTATATAGCAAATAATATGGAGCAAAGTTAAACCCGTACTCAACTGTAGTCTGTTACACAAAGGATATGTAGAATTTCGGTTTCATGTTTGGACTAAGTTGAATTCCTTTAATAAGCCCTAAAGCCATTTGCATAGCAGATGCTACCTTCCTATTACAGTTTGTGTTGCGACTCTCATAAACAAAATAGTATTTTCATTTTGAGAAGAACGATTACTTGATTTTTTATTAATTCTTGTTATACATGTAATTTCTTTTTTTAAATATCAAAGAACTTGTGAAAAGACTGCAATATAAATAAACTGCTAATGAAATATTTCAAGTTTGCATTTTAAAACCTCAATACCGTTAGAAGCGGGATATAAAATATACATAAAGCTGTTTGTCACAGGATACACCGTAAAACTAGAATAGTATCAATGTCGGTGAGATAAACCAATTTAACGCATCGTTGAGTTCCATTGGGATATTTGAGCACGAGGTTTTAGCTTTATTTGACCGCCATCTGAACATATTCGAATGTTGTATGTAAATTGTAAATATTGTTTTAATGAAAATAGTTTAAGCCTATTATCCAAATATTTCACATTATCATAATTTTAATATTAATAAATTATGTAACTTATTTATTATGCAATATTATTTTACATAAATGTTATATTAAATTCTCTTTACCGCTATCAACATTTAAACAAAGAATTTTGTTGACAGAGGATAATTCAGATGTCACAACCACTATCATGCATATGTCATGTTCTTATTAATTTTTGATAATATTTTAATTAGGTAATGATTATTTTCTTAGATATACATTTTTCGCCACACCTACTGAAGAATAGACAACGATTGCTGCTTTAGAATGATAAATGAAAAAGATTCGATTGTGCTCAAAGAAGAATTTACAAACGGAGAAACGATACACTTTGATAAATATTGGGAAATCATAATAAACAAATACGGGATACCATTTGGACAATATATTATAAGCATTTGTTACGCAATATACGCACGATTTACTCTATTTAATGTGGTAAGCAAACTACAGTAACGTACGTAATTTGGCCTATTAATAATGAAACTAGTGATTACCTCTGGTTCTCTATGATAATGCGAAATTATTTCCAGATAATGTTTTTAATTAAGTGCGTCCCGACAGGAATCTATATGCACAAATTCATTAAAAGTATTTACACAACTTCAAGGGAGCGTTTAAAACAGAAACAAAGCGAGCTTGAAGACCTTCAATTGCAGGTTCAATAAGCTTTTTCCAAGAATATTACTTAGTAAATAATTTATTCCTAAGTAATATTCTTGGAATATAATTGTATTAAAATATTACTTTAACTTAGCATGATTATAGAATTTATAAAACGTCAAAATTATGTTAGATTTCCGTTATTAGGTTCAAATAGTAACAACAAAACTAAGCGTACGGGATGCAGAATTTGCGGAAAGAGTAGAACAATTAAGGAGGAGTGTCGAGCGACTTAGGAGAGTGCGTGCGCGAGTGCGACAAGTTATTGCTGCGGACGAAGACTTGCGCCGCAACATTAATAGCAATAATAATTGGGACGACGACTCAGACATCAACGTGCACTGCACCCCTGAAGAAGGTATCGTAGTAAACGTAAAAAGTAAAAGGATGATAGTTAGGCCAGCATAAAAATCAGAATCTAAATCGCTCGATTAACATCCTTAGTGCTTATAATGCACGTTATGTCTCATAGAAACGTTTTCAGAAAGCGAATTCATAGTGGAATTACTAAAGGAGCTGAAGTGCGACCAGATTGCAGAGTGGGAGCCGAAGAAGACGTGCGGAGAAGATTCGGGGGAGCCGTTGAGCCAAGAGAACAGCGTGTACTCCTCGATAAGCGACAGTGACAGTAAGGAGTGTCACGTGAAGATCGTCCGAGTGACCAATGTGTACAAGGTCGCATATCTTAAGCATTACATTAAACAGAAACGCTTGCGACGCGCTAATAAACAAGCATTGTTAAAGAAAAAGGTAATGATTAGAACGTTCCAATATATAGTACATGAAGGTCATTAAATTCTATTGTAAACTTTGTTTCGTTCTTTCAGATGGACAGCATTAAAAAATTACTAGACGATTGGCAAAAGACGCTGAACATGGCCATAAATAGCAAGCTATCGTTATTAAACATGAACCCTCAATATATAGAAATGACGCCTCAAGAGGCGATGGGTGACTCTAATTCCAATTGTCGAGATTTCTCGGATTCAGACAGCGATTTCAGAAATAGTGTTGATAACGGTCCAGACGAGTACAGTTTGAGTTGGACCCAAAACTCTTATATGCAACAACAAAATATGTGCATCTGCAACTTCGACGTAAGTAAAGTCCCCAAAATGTAAATTATTGTGCTTGCAACAAATTAAGTTTTAGCAATTTCAGGATTATGAAACGGCTGTCTCCAAGGAGCTATACGATCATCCAGTTATTTTTAACGATAAATATCCTTCTCTAAAACCTTGTGACTATAACGGAAAGCAACTTAGTAATCTAGTTGTAGTTCCCGAAGAAACTACGAGTCAGATGGCGATAGAGGAGTTGGGGAGCGAGGCGAGCGGAGACGGCGACTGTCGTGATCTCGTGGCAATGTGACTCTTATAACTATGTAGTTTATGAACTAAAATATAACGGTTTTAAATGTTAACGTTTTTTTTTTCATTAATTTACATCTTATCGTTCGTTATGAATCTGCATAAATTAATGTAAAAGGTAAAATGTAAACTTCAATAATTTCCCTAGTTTTAGAACAGTTTACTGCTATAAATTAATATACTAAAATGCAATCTCATCAAGAAGTAATATAGTATAACTTTAAATATAATATAATAGTTTTATAGTATTTATTTTTAGTTTATTATTCTATACAAATGTTATGAATGTGATAATAGAAAGTGGGGCCTTGAGAATGTGAAATTTTGTTTCTTTTCAGTACATATCTAATAGAAGTTTAGTTTTCGTTATAATACCGGAGGTTAATATACGAAGCCATTAAGCAAGTAAATTGACCCGTTCCACGATAAAATAATGTTCATTTTGTTAGAGCTCACCTTTAACGGTAGGAGATTTCATTTTATGGGAAAACATTACTTTGTTTGCTCTAATACGACGTTATATTGAACTAAGAGTATTTGTTGGCACTCTTATTATGAATGTATGAAAGTACAGCGAATATTATATTTTCCTTCATTCAATTACTGTAATACGGTGCACGGATCATTGGATACATTGCCTAGTTAAGTAATTTCTAATTAAATTTGATAAGAGAGTTCGGCATCAATGATTCACTTTGATTTTTTGATATCATCATGACAATTTTTTTAAACAAAAATTCTTTGGAAATAATAACCTTCATGTTGCTTAAAACGTTTAATAAAACACATACAAAACATAGTCTACACCGTAATACATACCTCAATTGAAGTACACATTGAAAATTCACACCTAGATAAAAATCACAATCTATTTATAATATATTAAAATCTTACCTGCATCTGCACAGACTGGCAGTTCACAAATTCAATGCTTGACACCAGGTTGTCGAACACCACGGCGCATTTGGTGCAAGAGTCGAGAATCACGCCGTTTACCTTTGAAGAAAAAACATTTATTTTGTAAAATATAATTATTTCATAGCTCATTAAAATGGAAGTTAAAACGCAAGCTTTATGGACAAACTAAAATAATTTATAAAGTTCATTTAATTAATAAAGATGACTTTATTGGGCGTATAGCAACACAATGATTTTAGCACAAACAAGAATAACTTCAAAAGTGAGAAAGGAGTACAATCTTCTATTGTAAGTTTAACTTTATGATCAAACATTGTTAGACAAATAGACATTAAAATTTATAAAAAGATTCAAATAAATATATAAATAATAGTTACCTTCCCACGGACTGTGAGCGCAGAGTCGCGGCATTTGTACATGTACACCATGTTGTTCATGTCTGCATTCTCGACCACCAGATTTGTGTTGCCCTTTTGGTATTCCTGACAAATAAAAAGTCAATAAAAACTTGGCCCTATTCTTCATAGTTAATTCTTAATTAAAAAGAGTAGCTAAAATCGATCGTTGTTCGTTAGGTAATAAACAACTTTAATTTGACAAGGCCTTTTTAGGTCTTCCTATCGTAAACAACAGACAAGGACAAATAAACTAATTTACGAAAACATTCCAATTACATTTTACGTCGCATGGCTAAATTGAACTTGGAATAGAGTTCTTTTTAGTTCTACAATTCATAAAACGAGCTTCGAACAAAAGTCGTCCTCAAACTACAGCAGTCTGTAAATATTTCGTTATCGGCTTTGATCAACAATCTCTTTTACCGCTGTGAATATTAAAATCCTGCATTTTCGAGCATCGCTCGTACACCGCAGAATAATTCGCAAACAACGTCAAAAGCAATGCTGGCTTACCAAATGATTCAATTTAAAACTTGTTCAACGTTAAGTCGAAATTAAAAGGAAATATTTGACTTTAATTTTCTATTCTCTTTATTGAATGCCGTATAATAGAATAAAATATTCGTTCTTAAAAAGATCACAAACCAAACCCTCCGTCACTTTGGTAATTTTAGACATCTGTCTACAGAGAGAAACTTTCTGAATGAATTCGTATGAATTAAAAATTATGCTGGATAATTTATTTATCAAGTTGTATTCTATTTACGTTTGAAATAAAGTTAAAGAAGCCTTAATTAAAGTTTAACCAAGATGGAAACTACGGAACCCATTTGTTACGAAACTGTCGCGGGAGCATTATGAATAAATCATACTTTCGAAGTATCGACTTCTTAATATTGTACCTACCCCATATTATTATTGACTTGTTTGTCTAGCAAACTATTCTGAAAAACAAATGCTTCCCCTTATGTAATAAAATATATTACTATGAAAGATATTACACGATATTCACTATCATTATTTTAGTCAAAGAAGGAAAGAAAGGCAACAATCTCATTATATTATTTGCCTAGTGAATGTTATGTTTGTTCATGCTTTGATCTTGTGATATCAAATATAAAAGGGAATTCCTCGAGGGATAGAATTTTGTACTTAATTGATTATTATATATTGCTTTTCATCGTGATATTCAGAAAATGATAAATTATATTTGTCCGGAAGAAGACCAAGGGATACATCCTCTTTTTATAATTTGAAAGAATGGATGTAAAATATTTGTTTTTTGTTGTATGAATACTCGAATATTAAAAGGCAATTAAGAGAATAGAATAACAAATAATTATTATACTACAATTTCTATCATCCTTGAAATTAAGACAAACTTTCCTCACAACAAAGATGCCATTATAGCTTCATTTAATAAAGAAACTTCTTAATTGGTTATTTGATACATTGGATAAATAACGTCAAAGCTCGGGATTCAAAGGGGCATGAAAGGTAGGCAGGTAAGCTTTAAGAAGGCAGTCGGGCGAATAATTTATAATTGCACCTGCCAGCGATTCCGTAGACATCTGTGTCACAACAATATAAAGCTTTGCGATTAGACATTTCGTCCGCGAATGTGGTTATCGTTATGAGAATGTATACTGGAATATTTTTTAATTACGCTTCTTACTCCAGAGTTGCTGTTATAACGTCGAGTGTTGTTTTTTAATTCCACGCTTTTATCTGAAAATTTCTCGATTATTACGTCGTTAAACGGATGATAGCGAGCGAAAATTGTCCGGTCTTTTTATAGATTACAAGGTGGGTGGACCATGGAAGGCCATGCTCCTTCGAAGGCCAATGATTAAAATTTCGTAGTTATTGCCATATGATGACAAATTCCTTCTATTTACACAAACACCCATCGAACTAGAAATCACAGACGCGGCGGCGAATCGCTCGCGCTACTATTTTGGCAGTACGGTCCCTCGGTTCATTGATATCGGAAATCGGCGGCGTTAAAATAAGATGGGTGTACCATAGAAGGCCACTCTAACAAATAAATAGTTATTATTCGTTTATTTACTGGAAAAATGAAACTAACAAATATTTAAGTAATACTTTGTTTTATTACGTAACATATAAACCCCTTCTTTTTATTGTAGATTTAATCGCTATTTATTAACTTTTAGTGTTAAATGACTGATTTATTATAATGGCCTTCTAAGGAGCCTTGTTCCTAGCAAGGCCATTTGGAAGAGTTCTATGAAACTTAAGTTCAATCAATATTGATCAAATCTGAAATTTAAAAAAGTGGTTTATATGTTACGTAATAAAACAAAGTATTACTTAAATATTTGTTAGTTTCATTTATCCAGTAAATAAACGAATAATAACTGTTTAATTGTTAGAGTGGCCTTCCATGGTACACCCACCCATATTCCTGTGAAACTGCGATAGTAATTATATTCTTTTTTTCTTTTCATTCACTTTTAAATTACTCTGTATGACGTCACTCTGTGAAGTTTTGTTGACCAATTTTCCGTTCACAAACAATGTTGTCAACAAAGTAAATTAATTTATAACCACAAAGCTCATTGACCAATATTAATTTAATATCTGAAATTCTGTTGTGAACGACCCTCTTTGTTTGCAATCACATTCAAGTTATGAATCAACAATAAAGGAACAATATTATGTCCCTCATAAAGGGGAGAATATTACGATTGTCCACTCGTTCTCTATGAATAAAAATATAACGTAAAACGGTTGAATTTAAAGGCTATAGCACAATATATACGCTCTTATCCCCGTCCCGAGCTGACAAAAGCTTATCCGAGACGATGTTGATACATTTTTGCATAAAATGAGCGATTTTACTGGGTCAGCGTTTTAACGATGCCATCTTATGTGTTGTTTCGGTTAAGATCACCACTTTGAACGTGTTAAAAGCTTCAAAAATATCTTAAGTGGTACACTGAACGGCATATTAAGTAACGAAATTTAGGGCGGCTTGCGCAACATTTGGTCTAAACAGAATTTAGTTAAATGCGTTTATCTTGCTAAATATGTTTAGCCTAAATACAATTAAAAAGGTCTTGCCCATGTCCGTTTGGATGGTAATTTAACTAATCGTAGTTAGGGAGTCGGTAAAGCAGTTTCTTGCGTTCCTTTTTACGTTTTCGTGCGTTGTACACTTGACTTAGAGCAAAATGGTTGCATTTCTTAAAAAAAAAATTCGTGAAATGGACCGACGAGCTTTCAACTGTCACATGAAGTCAACCGAGCTGTTAAGTGTCAAGTCACACAAAGTTTGTTGTGATTTGTGAAGTGTTCTCGTGGTATTTTTTATTGATATTATTGTTTTAGTTTTGAGTTCAGTGATAATTACCATGGCAAACAAAAGTGTTTCTTCTAGGGCCCGGGGCCTAATTTTACAAAAGAAGAACAGATATCAATTCCCACAAATCCATCTTACAAACTTCCTACCGAACTCTTAAATCTTTTATAAAATAATAGTAAACTTCTATAACCTAAAAATGATGACGCGCGATTGACTACTAAACGTATTTAGCGACGCTAAATAGCCATCTTTGGGTATTTAACTTTGACAGTTCGTTAAACGTGATTAGTGCCTAAATTTTTGTTGTGCAAGACGCTAATTATAATTAGCAGACTAAATGCGTTTACGTCGCTCTTAAACTGTATTTAACGACGATGCGCAAGCCGCCCTTAAATATACACTCACCGGCACGGAATCTTGGCCACTTACAAATTTGCCGATAAAAAAAGTTTGAAGTGCTTTTCACGATTTTCTTGTATGCAGATATGTTAACATATTATTTGTTTAATTTTATGGTAAGAAATCATTAAGTTTGAGAGTAATCTTTTACCACTTTTTAAGAGTTACTCGAAATTTGTGATTTGTGCGGTTAAGCCGAAGTTACGAATTGTTCGTTTTAAACTTTTTTCGATATCGTTTATGCCCTTTTAAGATATTGTTATTGTTGTACTGTAGTCAATGATCATAACAAACAATAAAAAATGCCGTTTACATCTGAACAACCTGCTCAGGCCATCACAATGTTAGACCAATGACTGCCGCAACATAAAGTACCTAATGTACAGTACGTACCACGTTCAGCGATGCACTATGCATGGAGAAGATACCAGGAGACTGGCAGCTACACGTGCAGACCAGGAAATGAAGGCGTGAGGTGCATATCAGCTCGAGAAGATCCCTTTATTGTTCAAGAGATACTCAGAAATGGCTTTCTGACAGTTTTTGAGATACGCCACCGGCTCTAAAACACCAGGATAATAAATGTGAGTGAGCAATCGGTGAGAAGACTAATGAAGGAAGTTAATTTGAAGGTTTGCAGACCAGCACGCCGTCGAGAACTCCTCAGACATCACAGAGAAGCACGTCTTCGTTTTGCACGAGAACATGAAAACTGGACCCACAGCCAGTGCGCTCGTGAGGTGTTCACAGATGACTGCTAAGGCACTTTACGAGCTTCTGATAGCCAAGAGTCAGTATAGAGGAGACGAGAAGAGAGGTTTTCACCCATCACCACACTCAAACTGCGATTTTTCATGGAGGGTCAATAATGGTATTGGGAGGTATAAGTTCCGATGCTCGCACGGAGTTAGCTATCGTAGATAATGTCTTAAATTTGATCAGGTACATCGAGGAAATTCTCCAGGAACATGTTCAGCCCTATTACAGGTTTGTCAGTGAAGAAAATTTGCTACTAATACACTATAACGCACGTCCGCGTGTCGTACGATGCGTATAAGAGTATCTTCAAGAGGTTATTATTGAAAAATTGGAGTGGCCAGCTCGTAGCCCGGATCTTAATCCAATAGAACACATCTGGGACATGCTTAAAAGAAACATAAAGTTCGATTCCAACCCAGCACCAATGTTAGATGAGCTTAGAAATACAGCTGGGGCCGTTTGGTACACTATAGCTCAAGTGGACATCAAAAATGTTTTCTAGAGTATGCCAAACTGGATGCAAACAGTGTTTAAGGCAAGAGAAGGAAACACCCTATATTAAATGGTTCAAATTTTTTTACGGAAACGTTCTTTCTAATTTTTGTGCATTTTTTAAGAAATCATTTAAATTTCACAGAAAAAGCGTAAATTCTTGTTTAATTCATATCTACGCGGTAGTACTTCTTATAAACTTCCAATTATTACTAAAAGTTAATAAAAACTTTAAAGTAACTAGTTTTGATTAAATTTTTATTGAATTTTGTAGTAGAAAAGAAATAGTGTTATTTTACGCAAAAATTTGCAGTGGCCAAGATTCCGTGCCGGTGAGTGTAGTTGTTCATTTTATCTCTGAAAACTCTGACGAATTTCCTACCGCGTAAAAGCTATATAATGTATTCGTATATATTTCAATTTCCTTGTAAATGTAGCGAAACATGTTTAAACTGTGTGTACACTGATGCATTTTTGATGTTTCACTTTGCAGCAGTAAATCGAAATGGTTTATTCAACTACGTGCAGCGGCGGTATACTAAAGTCAACATTTTAGTTCTCTTTAGTTCAAGGTAATATAGCATGTTCCATGACCTTGCTGGAAAATCGCTTGTTGCTATAGTTTAATATGAGTTTCTGGGTATATCAAATACATACAATATTTAAATGGCGGTATTTTGGCGTTTGTAATGTTCATTATCAGTTTATTTGAGTGGGAGTATATTGCTCGCTCACCACCGTTCATTGACAATAATTAGACTAAAAGCAAGCTATGAATGAAAGGAACTTCGCGTGAATGTTGAGGGTTTGTTTTCCTTTTCCCTCTTTGTTTTTTCAGGTCTGAAAAGGTTCAATGTATTTTTAGCTAAGATTGTATGCACTGAAGTTTTTGACACGTAGTATGCGTGAATAAGGGGGTCTACTCACGATGCACCATTACAGTCACCTCACCAGTATGAGTAATGCATAGTAGGTATGTACAACACTTACACACTGCAGGCGCGTAACCACCGGCAGTTGATGTATAGTTTGCGTTTAGAAGAGAAAGAAGATAACAATAAACAGCGGCTAACTAGCCGTTGTCTCACATAATGCGTGTATAAGAGCGCGTATTCACGCGAACCGCTTCTTATGTCACAATAAATCCTCATAACTAACTCCCGTTTCTACTCCTGATTTTCCTCCCTTTATTTTTAAACAAAGCTCTGTTGATGACGTTAAGAAGACAATCCTGTCCATATCGTCGAATGCCATCGGTACTGATCTTATCAGTCGTAATATGATCATTCCTATCCTTGATATCATTATTCCCATCATCACCCATATCCTAAATTTTTCAATCGTCTCCGGAACATTTCCTAGCGCCTGGAAGGACGCTCATATCATCCC
>CAJQZM010022583.1:0-10280 GCA_907164665.1 Colias nastes | reverse complement strand
GAAAAGTTTTTTCAAAACCATAAATATATATATATATATATATATAAATGATTTATATTTTGTGAACATTATGTTTATGAAAATGTACAGATAAAAAAAATATTTCAAATGCGATGATATTAGTTTTTTCTGACAAATAAGGTAACTCCTACAATAAGAAATTTCTGTTTTTAATATTTCTCTAGAAATAATAGTTAAATGTAGTAATATTATGATGTTGTAATTAAAATGAAATTCGGTATAATCATATCTAGAATATGACATTTATTTAAATGAGCGTTAAGAAGATTGAAAAGTTATAATTGACTTCCTCTCCACAAAATTGAAACAGTATAATTAAAGTTCTCGACATAATTAATTAATTTTCGCGAAATGTTGTTTTCTTTAAATCTTCACAAGTTTTTCTTCAATTTACATCTGAATTATATACAATCTGTTTTAAGCGTTAAATCGTAGCTGTTAGGTAGGTACTGTATTTCATTTCAATACTAACGTACTGTATTTGTTAAATTACATTTTATCTGATTTTTTAAGGCTATAAAGATTAATACAATATCAGATATATCACATCTTATGCCCATGTCCGTCACACGTCTGATCTCGTTAGACAAAACTGTTCCTTTTCATTCTTCTGAATTCAAAAATAATCATAATCTCTCCGTTAAAATGTAAGCATATTGTATACACAATTACAAATCATTAACAATGTAAAAAGTTTGATACTGATATAATTATTAAATTATTACGAATGTATAATATCATATTAACTAAAAAAACAACATAGTAAATAATATAACAAGTTAATGTCTTAAATTTTGCAGTTCTTTATTCAGTAGACTTCATACGCCAGAACATTCAGTAGGCACAATTAAGTATTGAAAATTTAAACACCCGTATCAGCACAGGGTCACAGAACAAATAAATTACGGTTCAGATATATTTGACTTGTTTTATGCGAGTTGTTGAGTTTACGCGCCATAAACTTGTTTCAATAAAAGACTTTAACACTGTGTCTATAAATTTGAACGCAAAGTGAACTTCAATATTTGATTGAATTGAAAGTCGAGTAGGATTCGAGTATTTTCTTGATTGTACGTTGTTAGGAAATTCTCTATCATAATGTAGTAACTATCCCGTTGTTAAGAATTGTATCTTACTAATGGAATAAATATAAAAATTTAATTTATGGATTAATATTTAAGGAGTCTTCTTTCCCATTTATATCAATCATCTTCAATCTTTCATTTATATTTCTTTTATTTCATGATTTTTATCACATATTATGTTTTCTAACATTGTTGTAATTTGACTGATGCACATATTTGTGTGTACGATGAAAGACTCTACTTTTATAATCCAAGTACCATTAGCGATACAGCAAAATGTGTTCTAGTATCAAACCTAACATAAAACGGTCGTGAGTTTCCTTGATTGATAACAATACAATAGATTATGGAATGGTTTTATGCATTGGAAGATGTAACATAGGCTACAGTAAAGTGAAAGAAACTGCTAAAAACTTCTGCCTTTATTCAAATAATTAAAAATTTCATATAGGTAACGTATTCATAGACATACTACGTATCTAAAGATTTCCCTATTTTTAATGAGACATTTTTTGCAATTTTACTTGAAAATAATCTTATAAACACGTAATGCTTTTAAAGTAATATTTAACTTTAAATTGAATACTCCGAATAATTTAGTGAATAATTAAGTACTTGCCCAAAAGTTCCAGGGCTACACCGCAATTTAATTTTACCTACGTTGTAATAAAATGTTCGGCTATTAAGCTCAAAACAATTAAACGCGAACTGTTTATTTTTACTGTTTGATCTCGAAGTCTTAGTAATTGATTAAAAGATAATATTGAGTTATTGACAGGGAAATTTTACATGCCCACGTTTTCGTTTTTCAGGTGTGTTCACGGCAAATTTGAAGTGAGATCAATAATTCAAACAATAAAGTGATATTTTTATTTATTATAAATTGAAATTCAATGAATAAGACGATTGATTTATCAAAAACTTTTGTCATAATTTGAAGTATACGTATGGTAATTAAATATAGGGGAAAAATTAGCAACATTTGTTTTAGATCAAGATACCTTCATTAATTTGGGCAAGCAACATCTAACTACGTTTATAAGGTACTAACTAGTTTTGTTACGTCATCTGCATAAAATTCTTTACTGCTAAATAAAAAAAAATAGTACTTAACTACAATTTAATGATAACTACAAATAGTAACTTCAATATTGTACAACCTATGTATGAAGAAGGTGTATGATTAATCTGACATAAATGGAAAACTGAGACCTAAAATTTATATTTCCGCTCGGAATACGCATGTTTCTTAAATATAAGACAAAATATTTTAATAATTCCACACTAATGTGCCACAAACTTATCACCCGGTGACGGTGTCACTGATGTCGCTTTCTTTTTATATAAACAAAATATTTCGTATGAAAAGTCTGTGAAAATGTGACATTTCAAAATGGCGGCACGTAGTTCCAGTTTTTGCCACCGGGTCAGATAAGTTTGTGGCACTGTAAAATATAAGACAAAATATTTTATTAAATTCCACACAACACACACACACAGTACACACGCATACTTAGTCGAAATATAACAATAATGAAGCGACGCACTCATGAGAAATAATCTAATTTCTACGCCTTGTAATTATCGGATCCCATCTTAATTACAGTGTGTAATTTGAAGGATTTGCTTCTTGGTTAAACTTTAGTTTACTTGACCGAAACCTTGCGGTAACAAATAAATTATGTATGAACATTACCATTTACAAGGGATGTTTGCTTTGAGGATGTTTAGCATATTATAACCTACGTATTTTAGTGTATTATCATAATATTAAACTAGTTAGAATAATATTACTTATAATAGGTACATGTAATATTTTAGCCATGTTTTCATGTAAAGTTCCGTTCGATGATAATTATTTATTATTTGTAATACTCCTAGACTAAATAGCTCTACTACTCTTTGTTGTAAAAAATGTTACAGATTGACTTGTTATTATAACTTAAAATAAGAGATGGATTATATATTATTTATTGTCATTTTTTTAGAAAAGAAGAATTAATTTTAATTGTATAACAGAAGGCAAAGAGAGAAAAAAGAGCCTCTAAATATATTTTTATCTATATAAATAAAGCCTTAAAATTTAAACGAATTGCAAATCAAAGAACAGCAAAAGCAAAAATACTTTTAAATGTTTTATTTGTATTTAGAGAGCTGGTTTACTCCGTGTTCATTACATGAGTTGGCAGTTATTAAAAGTTTATCTATATCTTACACGTGTTTTTATTATTTCTTACTAGCTGTACCCCGCGGGCCGCGGTTTTACGTTATGGTTGGTCTTAGCGTGATGATATAATATATAGCCTTCCTTGATAAATAGGCTATCTAACACCGAAAGAATTATTCAAATCGGACCAGTAGTTCCTCGTTAAAACAAACCAACAAACTCTTCAGCTTTATATTATAAGCATATAGAAGATAATAATGCTTATTTTTAGTCCGTTCTAAGAATCTGAGTGAAAGGATGGAATTTTTCAGCTCTGATTTTTTTATTTAATTCTGAATTTATGAAAGACTAGCTGGCCCGGCGAACTTTGTACCGCCCAGTCAATGAATGTCGTGTTACCTTTGGGCTTGGAACTAATTTAGGCTATGATGAACGGAATACAATGATACAAAATAAATATAGATATAGGTATAATGGCTTTTTATTTCGATGAATAACACATATAGAAATAGAATAAAAAAATAATTACTTGAATACTTCATACCTACACGTGTCAGAGAAAAATTACCTATTGAATTAAACTACGTTTTGCAGCCTGGGATGCACTCGAATTAACTCTTTTCGTTCTTTAACTGGTGTCGACCACAAATCGTTTCCTTTCACTTTAATTATGATAGTTCTACTTCTACCACTATCATCGGGCGACCGACGATGATACAGTGGGTAACCATCGTTGCCTGTGATGGTCTTTGCCGTCAATTTTGGTGGATACCTTTTGGAACACTCGCTGTCAACCATGCATGGTGATTGGCGGTTGATGGTGCCACACGGTCCATGAATCATATATTCGTGATTAGAACATCATGTCATGTCGTTCTGTATCGGTTACAGGATTAGCAATCCCCGCACATACAATTTTTATCCGCCCGAATTCTTTCGACTAACCAAATTAAAATGTGTGCATGCTGCAAGCCTTATTTTTGTCATTCGATTGAATACATCCATCATTGAATAATCCCAAAGATGTGTTGCTTTTGTAACTCATGATCGGATTTTTTGCTTGAAAACATGTGTGGTAATGTCGAGCCGATCACTTGATATCTGTACGGGAAGCAGCAGTTGAATAATTTCCATCCATTTCGGATTACATGTAAATGTAATGAATAGATCTGGCCGACCATAATGACGAAAATATTATGTATGTCATTGCATCTTGCGCATATTCATGACCTGTGATGTCGCAGTAAACAGACCAACATTTTCTGCATCTTCTTCTCTGTGCTAATTGCATCGCGTAAATGGATGTAATCTTCAAAACGCAATTTAGCTTGGTTCAAACCAATGAATCAGGGGCTCCGTTTCAATTTTAACGTTATATACACAATAATAATATTATGTCAACGCAATATTATTGAAGCAGTCGACGAAATTGCAACAAATTATAATTGTCAGAATTTTTACATATTTTTTATAGAATTTCTTTTTAATAATTAAGCGAACTAACCTTCTTGGTTAGTTTCCTCACCAAAAATACCTTATTAATTTCTGAAAACACGCGTAAACACAATCATTTGAGGAATTTTTATGTATCTGCTTTTATTGCACTTTTTGATAATTGATTTTAAAAAAATACAAACAATATTTATTCACCCTTTTTACTTTTTAATTATTTTACACCAAGAAGCTTATATCTTTTAAACTGGAGATTTCGGTATGAACATTTGACGTGTAACAAGAAAATTGTTGTGTTTTATCACTTTCACACCTAACTTGGTATTGCCACTGTTAATACGAAGTTTTCCCAAGGCTACTATGTATGCTGTAATATTCTGTGCAAAAGGTTAGTTTTTGTACATGAGTTTGTTGATAAATTGCCAACAACGTCATTCAGAAGCATTGTTGGATGAGACAATTATTATTTATGCTAAATAAAATAAGTATCTGAACCAATTATTAAAAAGCGATACTCCCTGATTATGGGTAGTTACCATAATAAAATTGTAGCAACTCTCACTTTGACAATATGGCATAAGTGTCAAAAAAATTGCGTCGCTTCGAATATTTAAGTTAATATTGTTGCGTATTTAATAAATATTTTCCGAATATAAATAATGTATTGCATTGTGAAAAATTGCAGAAGTTTTTGGACACCAAATTCTGGCATATAATTTCACAGGCAAGTGTATATTTACGCTATTTACAATATTCCTCAATACTCATGCATTTACCTGTTTAGAATCATTTTCATGGCAAAAATCGTCAATTTTATCATCATTTTAGTAATCAATCATGCTAAATATCTTCTATCTATCTTCTTTTCCTAATAATTTCATCATTTTTCAATAAACCAATTTAACAAGTAAGGTAACCATGATGACGAGTTTTTACGGATAGCGAAGAGAAAATATTGTAATCGTTAACAAAATTATGATGAACATTTAGAACACCATTTCAAAGATTTTTATACTAGTAATGAAACAACGCACGACATCGATATTGCACTCACATGTGGTTTTATGTTTGTTCTTCTTTAACATAGAAATTAATAGTTCTTTTAACTTACCAAATTTTTTTGTTTTACTTATTTCAGCTTTCCAAAAATGAAATAAAAAGAAATAAATGGCTGTCCATAGTGCCTATCAAGGGTAAAATTTATCAACATGCCAGAATATGCAGTTTGCATTTTAAGCCTGAGGATTACGGTCCAGAAAAAAAATACCTTTTGAAAAGTGCTATACCTTTTTATTTACCACATTCTTGTTACTGCGTCTCAACTGTGCAGTGGATAAAGTAATTTTAATTATATTATAATTAACCACCATGAAACCATTAGTTACCGTAAGTACAGCTCCTGAAAGACATACGAATTTCTGAGAACTGTAATATCGTTACCACACATCAACACTAGCGATGCAACTCTCCCTTTGGAATATTGAAAAGTTTTAGACTGAAGCTTGAGTAACCAAAACGATGTTTTAATGTATGTAGCACTCATTTTATTTAAAAAATCGTAGTATGAGATAAAAAGTTATCAAGCGTTATTTAAAACTATCATTCTCTACCAATTAAAATGGTATGTACCTATAAAGATGATAATTATTCATGTAAGTTGACCAGTAATATTATAATATAAATACTGTTAAAAATATATGTCGTTATTATTTATAGACCATGATTTTTAGTTTTTTTTATTTCGAAAAATCCTGAATATACAAACCAGTGTGGTCACCCACAGAAAGAGACAAAAAACAACACTGACGTCATTCAAGGTTATATTTTCTTGTGACAAGTTAATGGTCATAGTGCAATCTCCAGTGTATTAGATATAAGCTTCTTGTTTTACACATAATACATTTTTGAACGCATGAATGTCAAACATTATTTTCCGTATTTGACAGGATTGACAACTAATGATTGACATGTACGAAAATCAAAATTTTGGGAAAATATTTATTCGTCTAGTTTTTGTTGTTTTTATGATTTATTCTGCTATTCTGGGCGGTGACAAATCCAACAAATCCAAAACCATGAAAATTGGTTCAGCAGATCTCGAGTTATAAGTGTTGGAACATACAGACTTTCTTTTATATATATAGATTTGATTTATTATGTATTTGATACATAGTTCGAAGAATAAAGATTTTCCTTTCACTTTTAATTATTCACGTCAAAGCTTTTAACTGGCTACTTTTTAGCTCTTGAAATAAATTATGTAAGGCAAAATTAAATTCCAACGTTTGAATTTATCGCAGGGTTTTTGTTAGAGCTAACTTAGTATTCTTATTTTAATAATTCATTTTACTATCTTTTATTTTTCAAGAACATTTCTGTTTTGTCGTCAGATTAAAGATTAATAGCTCTATCTGTACAAATCATTTGACATTGTGTTCCTTTCAAAATAAATCTATTTGACCTGAAGAAGAAAGAAACAAGGGCATTATTTTATATGTATAGTAATTAAAAATTGTTTAGGATCTCAATCATAAAATTTCAATATTTACTTTTGAAATTTATACTTCAAATTGCTTTAAAATTCAAAGGATTGCCTTTAATTGAATTATACTGGATAAAGTATCTACAATCTTTATTGAAGACTAATTAATGGAATTTTACAGTGTCAGCATTTTATTTATTTATGATACTTCATTGTACATTTATCGTGATTTTGCCTTACAAAATCGGTATAAATTATTTAGATAAATCGTTTATAGTTTAGATATTATTTTTAACAATTACGAACAAACCTAAAATTATATCATATTTTGCTCTTTATAATACTGAAATATGATCTAACATAAAACTAAAGTAGCGTAAACAGTTTAAATTATCAAATTTCAAGGAAAAAACAATAGTAATAAAATGTATGCCCAACAATGTTTGGAATTTGAGTAAAATACTGGTTTATTTGAGTAAAACCTGCCTACTGTAAAAGGGTTATGCTTTCCGAATCACAAAAATAACAAATCTGACATCGCCAAATGATTTTCTTCGAATCTTTCACACAATTCTCAATACATCTTAAATATTTTCTCTTTTATCATCAATTGAAGCGAACACAGAGTCATCCATCATTATTTTTCGTCAAACATTAAGTGCAATAACGCTGAACTCTTGGAAAGTTGGAAAGCCTTTTTACGGCGTTATTTATGTGTGGATGAAAATGAACCTGTCATATTTCGTTCGGAAATGTACTGAGTGTCGGTTGTTTGATATTTTTTAACGTTTTGATGAAGTGTGTCAGTCTAAATGAGATTTTGAAATTGAATCGTAAATATTGTTAATGTTTACCTGCTAATTGAGATTGAAATGGAATAGGGAATGATTGTTTTTATTGATTTTAGTAAAACAAATTAAATTTTATAATTTCATTCGAAACATATTTACATTAATCTGTTACATAACATTATTATTAATAAATTAGAAAATTCAGGAGCTTTTTAATTATCAAAAAATATATTTCTTTTTCTAATTATTTCTTAGTCTTAACAATCGCTTCTTACACGTGTTCCGCTGAAAGTCGCCTTTCAGAGTAATTAATGAATATTCTTGTCAAAATTTATTCTTTATTCACTAGTATATAGGCACAAGCTAAATGAAATTCATAATAGAAAAAAGAACCTTAATTAATGTACAGATAATGGCGATATAATTCGCTGCTAACCGAACGACAAACTTTAAATAATATTAAATCATAATTTAACAGTACAAAATCACAAATTTTTACGCAATCTGTCAGTATTTGCGGTAACAAAACTGTTGACTGAAAACCATTAATATGGCTTTATTAATTTACTTTAAGTACATAAACCGAATGTGGTTGTCATTTCACTGACTAAACATTTTAACCCATCGTTTAGTTTCATCCCACGGCATCCCACGCTCTGAACACTTAAAGTATTTATAAAGTCTATTGATGGAATGATAACATTACGAAAAAAAAGAAACAGCTGTAAAACACGCAAGAAATAATACTTACCAATAAAAATACTCACCTTTCTAAAACAAACATTTATTGTGCAGTCAGACAAATGTATCTTGTCTCATTTTCTTCAACATCTTATCATAATATACTAAGTACATTTTTTTCTGTTTTGTGTGTTATATTAAGTACTAAGATTTATATTTTTTACATGGTGGCAAATGGTTTTCGCTTTCTATTTCTATTTCTATTTATCTGCGACAACAAGGCGGCTGTAAAATACGCAAGAAAAATATAAATTAAAAAAAAAAATTAAGTACCTATTATGTTAACAAATCAATTCAAATCATTTTTTTGGCTCACTTCCTTCAATTTCAGAATTCCCTCATCTAAGTACTTTTATATTTAACAAATGAAATGAATTTATTCGAAAAGTGGCGTAAAAATATATGAGAGAAATAGGAGGCTGCAACACGCAAGAAAAAGACTTTTCTAAAACAAACATTTATTATATTAAAGCAATGTTTATTTCTTGCTTCATTTCCTGCAACATTCCATCATAATATACTACCTTCCTTTATATGCAAGATCTCCAAAGGGATAAATGGTCCAAAATCATGTACAAGTATGTAAAAATGAGGCTCGTTTATTTCAGTCACGGCTCGTGATCCGCCACAATAACAAGACAGGCGAGATATTGTGATAAATAATAAATGAGATGGAAATCACTAAACTTGTTCCTTTTCGAATCTGTTATTTTTCCTTACCTTTCTTACAAGTTTAAGGAGTGGTTATTATATTATATTAAAATATTGAAACGATAATTTATAAATTTAGAATTATTTTCTCTAGATGATATTACGATGTATACACAAACATGTTCGCTTATTAGAGTCTCATGCTTAATTATTCCAAAATGCGCAATATGATTTTAATACGGGTCATTCATAGACTAATTTATTTTGAAATTAGAGACTTTATTAAGTTTAAAAAAATGTAATGTGATGTCGTAATAACATAATACTTGCTTTTGTGCGCTTTCATTACAAACCCAGGCTAATCTGCGTGAAATAAATTATAAAAAACTGATGGTAAAATTTTTTATATTCTTTCAGTGACGCTGTTAATTTAGTGGAATCGATCTTAGTCCCGTCGTTAATATAAATCGGATGCGACATTTTCCTGGTTATCTCAAGGTTTATAATGTTTAAAGAGAATCGAGACACTGTTAAATCTTTAATGAACAGCCACCCTTATAGCGAGAGACTGCTTTAATCTCAAACAAGGCTTCCTGCCGAATATTCAGTGTAATCTAGGGTATTTTAGCTTTAGAAACTGAAATTTAATTAAGATACTTAGTACATTAGAATATATTAGTAGATTTATAAATAAATTAAACTGTCTAGACACTTTAAAATTGTACCTATGTTAAAAGGAGATATTTTCGCCATCTCTATTAACCGACTCAGATAAGTATATATGTTACAGGAAATGTATGTAATCCGTCATTGTATACAATTCCTAGGAAATGTATGTAATTTCTAAAATCGCACGGAAATGTGTGAAATAAATTATTTTATACACATTT
>CAJQZM010022564.1:0-10657 GCA_907164665.1 Colias nastes | reverse complement strand
CTGCTGGGACGCGGGAATCCACCACGCTGGCCAAGTGCAAGTTGACGGATGTTCCAGGACGACGAACTCTCGAAAAAAAAGAGCATGTATGCCGAGCAAACGTGTCAGAAGTGAAACTTCTTTGGCAAGATTCAAAGATACCAAAATTGTTGCCTTGCTCCATGACGTGAAATTTCACTCTCAACGCACCTAAAAAAGTTTCACTTAAAAATTGCTTACCACACATTGTGGGCACATTAAAAGAGGCACACGAAAACCCGTGTAAGCTTATTTTGTCAATCACTAAAAGATCTGATAGCGAAATTAATATGGTGATTTACATTCTATTTGACTTTCACGCGTAGTGGCAATGTAGAAAATGCATGGCGCGTTCTAAACATAAATAATTGATTTACCATAGCACGTCTGACAAGCGTTTAGATCAGGCGGTCGTTCGTTCAGAGTCAACCTGACAAGCTCGGCACTGAGCTTCTAGCCCTAAATATGACCATAGTTTTATAGTGTTTTTATATATTTTTTAGGGTTCATGTTCATCATCGGATGTGAAAGCTCCACCCGCTTCAAGCAAAAGTAAGAAAAAGAAAAAAGAAGAAAAGGCGCCTACTCCTGCACCGTCGAAAAAACAACCCGACAAGGTAAGATCTTTTTATCTTAAAAATATAATATAATAATATAATTTTATAAAAAAATGTTTTCCACTGTTTTTTTTTCAAAATTGTATAAATAAATATTGACGTCGTTGTTTTGTATTTTATTAATTAAATAATTATAATATAAAATATTACCAGTTTTATGAAGGAGTCTTAAACAAATATGTAATATTTTCTATAGACAAAAGCGAAAATAGAGACTAAAGAGAAGGAGCCTACGAGTAAAACGGAGAAGAAGCAAGAGAAAGAGAACGTAGCGCCGAGCTCCCCTCCCGCCACATCGCCTAAACACACGGAGAGACGGAGCGACAAGAAAGAGAAGTAAGAGTTTCTCACTTTTGCTAATAATAATGATTGTTTGTATGCGTAAAAGTTGGCTTTAAAAGGGAAGATACAATATTTATGTGTGGCTCTGTTAAAGAGGTAACTAGATAAACAATGTTCATTAATAAAAGTAAAAGAGCGTGTGTGCCGAGCACACGTGTCAGAAGTGAAACTTCTTTGGCAAGATTCAAAGATAACAAAATCGTTGACTTAGTCCATGACGTGACGGCATAGACATGACGTGGCCTTGAAATTTTTTTTTTATTTTTTTTATTTATTCAGCAAAATAACACATAAAGTTACACAAAGTTAATATCATAAACTTATTTGAAAAATTATACAATAAAAATAGGAGGAACTCCGGTATCTATGGTAGTAAAAACTGTGCTACAGATACCTGCGCCCACCCCTCAAATTAACTAGAAATTACTATGTTATTTCTAAAATTAAAGATTAAAATTAAAATTACAGTATATTAGAATTTCATTACATTGGAGATAAAATTACATTACATTACAATAAACATGAGTGTGTAAGAGTGAGTATGTATGGGTGTGTGAATGTGTGTATGTTTGTGTAGAATGTGTGTGTGTGTGTGTTTTTTTTTATGATCTTTACAATAATAGAGCTTCAGTGTCCTCATAAGATAGTTTTAATAGATATTCCTTTAAAATCGGTTTTATTTTATTACAGGTTAGAGAGTAAATATTGAGAGACTTATTTATTTTGTTATATAAAAATGAGCTACCAACATTAAAGTGACGTTTGGCCAAATCCGTTCTTACTGCTGCAGTCATGCAGACAATATAATTCCTCCGATGCATCAATATATTAGGATTAAATGTTATTGTTTTGTGTTTTTTTAACATTGCATTGAAAATAAAAAGTTTACGCACAGATAAGAGTTGGCAATCATTATACAAGGAAGAGGTGGAGTAATAGTAAGGCTTACACAACATAACTTTCAACAAGGCTCTTTGCGTTCTTTCGAGTGGAAGTAGTTTTGTTTTGTGTGTGTTGCCCCATACTGTAATACAATACGTGAGTAGCGATTGACCTAGAGAGTAATATACGATTTTTAATAATTTAGTATCACTCACTAGTCTGAATTTTCTAATAGGGTACATGACTTTTCTAATTCTAGTTGAGACCATCTGAATGTGACTACTCCAACGCAGTGTCGAATCTATTATTACTCCTAGATATTTAATCTCAGAGACTCTCTCAATTGAGTTACAATCACAGGTATCTGATTGCTGCAAGCAGTTATGAGCCGTAATAGAAAATTCATCGTCAGGTATTTGTGACAGATTGCTAGCAAAAGTAACGAATTTAGTTTTATTGACATTAAGGGTTAATAAGTTTTTTTTCAACCACATTACTGTTTGTAGCGCGGCTTTTGCATTTTTGTGGCAGCTATTCCAAGAACTACCGTGAACGATCAAGACTGTGTCATCTGCAAAAGAAAGTATTTTAGCGTTCGTAATGGGCAACTCACATAATTCATTGACATATAGTTGAAACAGTGTCGGTCCTAGATCACTTCCCTGTGGGACGCCATAAGAAAGAGATTCTTCAGTGCTAATATACTCGTCGACTTTAACCAATTGAGACCTATTTTGTAGATAGTCCTCAAATACTTCCAATGCTCCTCCTCTAATTCCAACAGATTCCATTTTGTTAATAAGTATGGGAATAGACACAGTGTCAAACGCTTTGGCGAGATCAAGAAATATAGCTATAGTTTTGTCTCTGTTTTCTATATTTCTTGTGATAACATTAGTTAACTCAAGTACAGCATCTTCCGTCGATCGACCTCTGCGAAAGCCGTATTGATTGTTAGAGATGATATTGTATTTGTTCAAATAGTTGACGAGACGTTTGTGTAAAAGTTTTTCAAAGATTTTAGATAATGACGAAAGAATAGATATTGGTCTATAATTTAGAATGCTGTCTCTGCTTCCACCTTTATGTATAGGTCGAACAATCGCCAATTTTACTATAGAACGGTTTACCCATTTGGATATCCAGTGATTAAATCTCTTACGTTGTATATTATAGAGAATCTCTCTAATCTGAATAGATCATAAGGAAGTTTCACTTCAAAAAGTTGTTTCTATAATTAACAACATTTCATAATTCATAATTTAATAATAATAATTCATAATTCTTTATTTACGTTAAACATGGTATTTTTAGATGTTACATTTTTACTTATAGTAGGTACAACATGTTTAGCCGTCATTAAAAAACAGCATGCAAATTTTATAATTGTATATAAAACAATGGGTCCAATTAAATTATCAAATGTTAATTACAAAATTATTACTTATATCATATAAATTAGCTTGTCAATTATAATTTTATTTCTCGTCATCAAAAAATTCTTTAATACTGTAGAAGGAACGATTAGTTAGCCATTCTCCTAATGCTTTTTTACATAATTTTCCATTATTATTTTTAAATTTATTAGGTACGTGATTATAAATTTTAATACACATAAAAATACAATTTTTGTTATACAATTTTAGTCGAGGATTTTCATCTAAAATAAGTTTATTAGGATCCCTACGACTACGATCATTTATATAAGAAGCCTTTTTGAAAAGATGCAGATTTTTTGATACAAACACACAAACATCGTAAATGTAGAGTGACGGAAGCGGCAATAGACCAAGTTTTTTAAACATTGGTTTACAGGATTCATCGGGAGCTCTGCTACATATGGCTCTTATGCATTTCTTCTGTGCAATAAACACCCTTTGTACATCTGTGCTATTACCCCAAAAAATAAGTCCATAATGAAGTACTGATTCTACACAGGCGTGGTAAAATGTAACAGCCGTTTTTATATTTGTGACAATTTTAATTTTTCTAAGAGCGTAAACAAATTTATTAATTTTTTCACAAACTATTTCAACGTGTGATTTCCAATCTAAACGTTGATTGATATTAAGTCCAAGAAATTTTAGGTCATCTGTTGCTACTAATTTCGGAATGTCAATAGAATATTTATTAAATTGTACATACATTGATTTACTTAAATTAATTTTTAGATTATTAAAAGTCAGCCATTCTATAATTTTGTCAACAGTTACATTAATCTCATTAACATGATCCTTTAGCGTATTATTTTTCTTTTCAGATGTCACAATTATTGATATATCGTCAGCATATAAAATAACCTTATGATTTGTTACATTCAGAATATCATTAATATATAGAATGAAAAGGATAGGGCCTAGAATGCTGCCCTGTGGAACGCCACATTTTGAATATTTGTATTCCGAGTTATAAGTTTCAACTTCATTCATTTTATTAATGTTAGAAATCATAACACATTGCTGTCTGTTATATAGATAAGAGGCTAACCAATTAAATGCTGGACCTCTTATACCATAATTTTCTAATTTTTTCAGTAAACATTCGTGAGATACAAAATCAAATGCTTTTGTTAAGTCAAAGAAAAGTCCTGTAGTTATTTTATTTTTATTTATACTATGTAGAATTGTATTGATTAGGGAATGTAAAGCGAGAACCGTGGATTTATCTTTTTGAAATGCAAATTGTTCCTGTCTTATAATGTTAAATTTATCACAGAAGCTTATTAAACGTTTGTACATACATTTTTCAAAAATCTTTGAGATGATGGGTATTAATGTAATTGGACGATAGTTATTAATATCTTCTTTGCTCCCTTTTTTGAATAATGGTTTGATAATAGATTTTTTTAGTCTTTCAGGAAAAATTCCTTCAGAAAATGAGGCGTTCACAAGATGTGTCAAAACATTAACTATCTCCATGCTACATGCTTTTATTATTTTTGTGTTAATATTATCGTAGCCTACTGAGCTTGTGTTTTTTAATGATAAAATAATAGTTTTTACTTCATCTACAGACATTGGAGCTAAAAACATAGAATTTTTATTTAAGAATGAAGTTTGTGTTTGGGCAGAAATAGTATTTTTAGTGAAATTTATATAATAATTATTAAATGCATTAGCTATTTGTGTAGGTTCTTTTAAATATTTTTCGTCAGATTTAATAACATGTATAATATCTTTTTCTTTTAAATTATAGATCTCGTTTTTTATAACATTCCATACTGCTTTACTCTTATTTTCACATTTATTTATGAATTTAATGTTACTGTGTCTTTTGGATTTAAATATACATCTTTTTAATACATTAGAGTATTTTATGTACTTAAGTTTATTAACTACGTCTTTATTTTGATAATATTTATATCTAAGAAGTCTCTTTGTTTTACAACTCTTTCGAATTCCTTTACTTATCCAGTTATTGTCAATCCTATTACATAGTTTTAATTTAATTTTTACGTTTGGAAAACATAGATCATAAAAAAGACACAGTAGGTCATGAAATATATTAAATGATTTGTTAAAGTTTAATTCATCGTACACATCTAACCATGAAAGATTCCGCAAGCATTCTCTAAATTTTTTAACATTAGCATCACTATAATCTCTTTTATAAATATATTGGGGTCTTGACAATTTAACATTTTTTATGGGAAAAGATAATAGCTGTGCAGTCTCGTGGTCAGAAAGGTGAAGAGGTAGCACTGATCCCGAAGCGTCAGATATGTTACTTATGATATGATCAATACATGCGGTATTGCGAGTGGGAACGTTTATATGCATTGTAAAATTATAATTGTGGCATAAGAATTTAAAGTCGTCACTTATTTTACCTTTCTTAAGCGTATTTATATTAATATCCCCAGCTAGAATTATTTTTGTTTTAGAGTTAAATTTTTTAATAAAATCATGTAAGAGTTTATCCAGAGTATTTAAAAAAAGAAAAGGGTCCGATAATGGTGTTCTATAAACACAAATAATTATTGTTCTAATCTTAGGTAGTTCTACACTGCATACTTCAAATATGTTTTGTGATGCATATTCTTTGACAAAATGCAACTCTTTAAATAATATATTCTTTTTAATTAATATACACGAGCCACCACGTTGTTTGTCTCTGCAAAAACAAGCTGCCATTATAAAATTATTGATTTTGATAAAATTTTCATAGCCTTTTTTTAAAAACGTTTCTGTTAAGCATATAACATCCGGATAACAATCTATATCCTCCAGATCTCTTAAAGTTAATTCCAAAATTTCTTTTTTAGATGAGATGCTGGCTATATTTTGATGAAGGATTTTAAATGTTGAATTTAATTTATTTAGTTCTTGCGTTTTAGATACGAAAAAATGTACTTTCTTGAATTGTGGAATTATCAGAATTTTTATAATTGTTATTTTTGTCATGATGTTGATACCGGGTCCAATAATAAGGAAGCGTCCCCTTTTTAGGAATATTACGCAAATACGATTCATTTGTGTGTCTGTTATTAAACATAATTTTTTTGAGATTAGACGGATTGACAAATTGTTCATCGTAGTCATAAGAATCAATACAATAGTTTACAGATTTACAGATATCAAGAAGAACATTACCGCAATGGACATATTTACAATGTTTGTACCACCTACATAACTTTTTAATACTGTCATTTAATTTAAATGTATTTAGAAAGTTATTTTTATTAACGTTTAAGATTATAATACAATTTTGATCAAACTTTTGCAGAATAGTGCGTAAACAAGAAAGAACAGCATTTGGATTATTGTCATTTTCACCTAGGCATAGTACTAATTTGTCTTGTGATGATAGTTTGACGTTTTGACAGTTTTGTACAATATCTATACTGCGGGAGTTTGGTCGCGTTTCACCATATACACGATACGTTTCATATGTTGTATTGTATCTAGAACGAGAAAGAGCTGCAGCCAAACCTGAACATCGTTGTGCGCCATAAATAAGAATTTTCTTTCTCTCTGATAAATTTGTAGAACTCTTCAGTTTATCGCATCTATCTATGGTTGTAGTTAGTAAACTTCTTGAGATTATCTCCAATCGTTTAGTGAGTAACTCAATTTCTTTATTTGTAAGGTCTTGCTTTTGCTGTAATTGTTCCATTTGTTGTTTGAGGTATTGACAACGGACCACTTTGGTCACGACACCTGGTGTTCAAAAAAAGAACTAGTTTTAGTGTGCACTTAAGTACACAAGTATATTACCGAATCTATTAAAAAAAAAAAAAATTTAAATTAATAAAAATTCTTTAAAATTTCGTACTAAAAATAAAAGTAGAGTTTATTGTGCGGTGAACGGTTGTGGTAGTAAATCTCATACGAATTTAGAAGTTAGTTTTCATGCTATACCTAAACCTGGTAGCAGTTTTGTTTATGTTGAAAATTATTTCGGAAAAAAAGAAAAAGTAGATCGATGTAAAGCCTGGCAGCGTGCTTTAAAATTGAAAAATATAAATCCGCATATGAGAGTGTGTTCATTACATTTTCAAAGGAATGATTTTATTGTACCAAGTAAGTTGACAATGTTTAACCTCAAATATAAATGTAAATATAAATCTAAAACTAATTGAAAAATTTGTTTTTCAGGTGTTATTACTAAAAAGATGACTTTAAAAAAAACATGTGTTCCATCGCGTAATCTACCAAGCTCTGCTAGAGAATCAAATAAAGCTAAAAAAAATATAGAGGCACGACATCAGCGTCTAGTAAATCGGAGTTTAAAGAAGGATACTGTGAAAAAACATAATGATATTAATGAGGATTCATTAATCCATTCATGATCCAACAAATTGAAAAAAATCATTTATAGAAAACATAAATAATTAAAATTGATGACACTAATTCAATGTAAACTTATTGTTAATTCTTTTGTTGCACACAATACGTAGCCATGTTTTTTAAGCCCCGCCCACTGGTCCGTTGTCAATTGTATATTGATAGTAGGAGGGCGCACGATTATTGGTTGTGTAACAGGAGAGGATGGTACTGACATACTGGAAAACGAGCTGATTTGTTTGTCGTAACAAGGTGTTATTGAATGATTTTTCGATGAAATATAAAATGACTTCAGCGTATTTATTTCAGTGTTCATATTACTTACTTACAGTTACATAGTAGTAGTACATAGTAGTTACATATTATTTATTACATATCTTCCCTTTTCAATCATTAATTTTTGTATGCATGCCATTGAACGCGCTTGACGTTTAATTTCGCCGTATTTTTCGTCGCATTCGTATAAAAATGGGGGTCTAAAGGTGGCGTAATGTTGTTACAGAAAACAAGAGGAAGATGCTAAAAGCATCGCCGTACAGAATGTTACCAAATATGGGAACAGCTCTAGAAAGAGCCAAGTGTTCGAATCGACTAGGCTTAACGTGGACAGAGACGACGTTGACACGCTCGAGAAAAATAAAAAAATACACAGCCACCAGTAAGTTGATGAGCACAGATTACATAACACATTACAAATTATAAGATGCAGATAATATCATGATAAATGGACTGGAAAATGAGTGTCAAAGTTGTTCTATCCCCGTGATAATGCTAATGTTTTATGTTTTGTAGCTATTAATTGTAGACTAGATATTTAAATGTTGGTATTGCATGATTGTTTAATTTTGCATGACATTAATTTTTAAAGTTGAAGGTTTATAATTTGCTAGTACAAAATTATTTGATTTTTTTTTAATTTTTTCAATACCTAGTACCTATAGGTTCATTAATAAATTAACGTTAAATTGTTATAGTAATTAAAATACCATTCTATTTACTGATTTCTAACTGAATACAAATAGTTCTTTGAGAAATTGAGATATATAGTTACTACAGAACATGCTTTGTGACTCTTCTAAGTTACAAATCTTATGACACTTTACTTTCACTGGCCAACAAAATATTTGTAATCATATTTCTTTGAGAGAAACATTTACACATTTTGAATAAAATTTAAAAATATCGCGAAATAAAACTACGCATGAATTATAGATGGGAGACGGAAGGCAAAAGCACGTCGCCCAAGAGCGCCAACACAACAGCAAGCGTGGCACGACGGGAGGAGGGATGGAAGGAGGTCGTCAGAAAGTCCTCTGTGCAACCGCCCTCTGCTCTTGAGCCTGGGTAAGAAACTTTTTAAACTTAACCTTTGTAAAATTTTGAAATAAGTACCACTAAAAGTTGAAGTGACGATTGCAACTTTTCAAGTTGTGAAATGTGCATAAACAGTATTTTTATCTTTTCCAAATAAACAGGTTATAAAATAAATAAATAAATAAATATTATAGCACATTATTACACAAATCGACCTAGTCCCACAGTAAGCTCAATTAAGGCTTGTGTTGTGGGTACTAGGCGACGATAAATATAATATTATAAATACATATATAGATAATAACACCCAGACCCAAGAACAAATAATTGAGTTCATCACACAAATATTTGCCCTGACCGGGGATCGAACCCGGGACCGTCGGCTCAGTAGGCAGTTACTTTACCACTGCGCCAACCGCGTCGTCAAAATTGAGGTTGTTTCAAGTGAACTTAAAAAATAAAACAGCTTGTATTTTTCTTGTTTCTGAATATAATATTTTGTATACTCTATCAACATTAGAATGGATGATGTAGAGACACAATACCTCTAAAACTTTTAAAAACACTATAATATGTAGAAATTGTATAAGAAAAACGACGTGTGGCACTCGGGGACTGCCGCGGTAAAGCTAGTGCATGCTATGCCTTCAAGCCACACCTCCGCCCGTCGGAGTGGGGAGCGTGAGGTTTTTTCGTTACGGAATTTCTCGATTCGGTCCCCGCGCTCAAGGCCCGCGATAGAAGCTATGCAATAGCTTAAAATAATGTGTATATTCTATGTACAGTTGCAAGAAAGTGTGCGTCGCATCGCACGCGATCTCTCGCGTGATCGGTCGCGCCGGCTCGAACATTAACGCGATCCGCGCCGCCACCGGCGCGCACATCGAGGTCGACAAGCAGACCAAGGGGCAGGGCGAGAGGATCATTACCATCAAGTATGTATCTACACTAATATTATAAAGAGGAAAACTTTGTTTGTTTGATTGTAATGAATAGGCTCATAAACTACTGGACCGATTTTAAAAATTCTTTCACCATTCGACAGCTACATTATCCACGAGTAATATAGGCTAGGTTTTATCCAGGAAATCCCACGGGAACGGGAACTATGCAGGTTTTTCTTTGAAAACGCGGGCGAAGCCGCAGGCGGAAAGCTAGTATTGTATAAAATTTAAGGTTGATTTTTGGTTAAAATTATTTAGTTGAATACATATTCATAATAACACACAAATGTGTGTTCTAATTACCCGTCTCTTGACATTTACAGGTATCAGTTCTATATTGTTGTGTGATATTTTGGTTGGATAAAGTTTAAATGAGGAAAGGAGTGAACAATCGACCCTTACTTACTAATTTAAATTATATGGATTACTGCAATGTGGAAATGATTAACTCTTACATCTCAATGTAGAAATGAAAATCGTTTTAGTTTCACCACTTGTAACGGATTTTAATGAATTTGTTACTGCTTGGATACCATAAATTTCTACCCGAGTGGTGTCATCACGATTAGGTAACACAAACTGAGCGCTTATTTACCATATTCATTACGTAACAGGGGCTCAACGGAGGCCACAAAGCAGGCGGCGAGCCTCATAGCGGCCATGATCCGCGACCCGGAGGCGGACATCGCGCAGCTGCTGCCGCGCGCCAAGCTGCCCGCGCCGCCGCCGCAGCCGCCGCAGCCCAAGCCCCCCA
>CAJQZM010022561.1:0-10041 GCA_907164665.1 Colias nastes | reverse complement strand
TTTCTGTTAGAGTGGACTTACCGGAGTTTGATATGTATCGACTCAAATATGGGTAATTGCTTCACTCAGCTAATTAATATCATTTAAATAGAAACACAACCTTGCGGAAAAGCAACATTTTCCAAGTTATTACTTGTAACTGTACTTACTAGGTAGGTAGTTTTTTTTGAAGTGAAAACTTCTTTAGCGGCGTTGAGCACTTTTTCTGTAATGGGTATAAAATCTTAAACTCGCGTCAGGACACGTGACCTGATCGAAAAAGCGTAAGACGGATGGAGAGAACTCAACGTTAATAATCAAGTTTTCACTTCTGCCGGCACTCCCGGAGTGCAACCCGTCTTTTTTTGTCAACATATCACATACTAGCTGCGCTCCGCGGTTTCACCTGCTTGGCTCCGCTTTTGTTGGTATAAGCGTGACTGATTATATATAGCCTATAGCCTTCCTCGATGAATGGGCTATCCAACACCGAAATAATTTTTCAAATCGGACCAGTAGTTCTTGAGATTAGCGCGTTCAAACAAACAAACAAACTCTTCAGCTTTATAATATTAGTATAGATTATAATAAACTGTACTTCTAATAGATATAATTAGGTTTAGTTGTAGAAATATGATTTTGATTGTAGAAGAGACTAAGCTTTTATTTATAAGAAGTTTTATTTCCTTGATTACCTACTTATACGATAATATTATCATAGTACGTGTATTTTGTTATTTTCTTTTTTAGAAGCTATTGAGAACCTGCAAGCGTTAATTTATTTGATTTCTTTGTTTATTGAAACTGGTACCTGCCTTTAATTATTATTCTGATGATTTTCAAGCTAATAGTGATGTTTTAAATAAAGATGGATTAAGTTAATAATCACAAAATCAAACCGTTTATAATATATAAGAACATTTTCGTAAACAAGTGGATCAAAGGCTGTAATATTGCTAATATTTTACGGCAGGAAATCTAAATGTGCTTTCTATTTAGTTTTTATTCAAAGCTGTTGCTCGTGAAAAGCAACAGGCGTTCTAAATTGAACATTCATTCATAATTTTAACCCTAGAAACATAACCTTCGTCCATCTGATGAATACGCGGTACTAAATACGCCATCTCTTTCTAACGCGTGCGCGTATAAACTTGCCTGTTCTTGTCAACTTATGGCTGGCGTCCACTAGGCGGATCGGGCCGGGCCGCATCGCAACGCAAAAATACGCCGGCCTATGTTTTGTATGAAACATCGTCCATTAGCGACGGATCGGGCCGGGGCGGGCCGCAACGCATTGGCGGATATCGCTTCGCAGGCGGATTTCTGCCGGCGGTGCGCTGCGGCCCGGCCCGGCCCGATCCGCCTAGTGGACGCAGGCAGGCGGATGTGAGCGGCGAGCGTCTGTTAGATAAAATCCGCCTAGGCGATCCGCCGCGCCCCGTACAGGTGGACGCAGGAGCAAACAGCGCGTCCATTAGAGACGGCCCGTTGCGATGCGGCCCGGCCCGATCCGCCTGTAATGGACGCCTAGCATTAGTGTGCACCGCGCTGTTGCAGGCGACACCGGTGTTCAGCGCGTAAGTATTTTGTTTTTTGATTTATTGAGCATCTGTTCATCGTTTCGATGAATGGTTATGGTTTGTGTTAGTTTTGGTGACGGTTTGAAATATTTGCTTGCAGATTTTTGACATGGAGTCTCGACGTGCACTGAGTGATGACACAATTGCGCGATTATTGTTGGAAGAGGATGACACCAACTCGCTGCCGGCTTCTTCGGATGGTGAAAATGAAGACTTTATGGAGGTGGACGACGTGGAAAGCGATCAGCAATATGAACCCTCTGACCAAGAGGACAGTCAGCAAATCCGTCACGGTTCATCACCATCTCACTCACGGGACCACGAGACCGACTCTCAATCACCTCCTGATTTATTGGAAGAGACTTCAGGTACTTCTTCATGTATTTTGACCTTACCACAAAGTACCATTCGTAGTCGCAATCGTCACGTTTGGGCCACAAGTAAAGGTCGTACATCAGGAAGGACAACTGCGATAAATATCGTCCATGTAGCAAGAGGGCCATCTCGTGGTGTAAGAGGAATGGTAGATCCTTTATTATGATCCGACTTGCCGTTCCAACAATGCCGACTCACGTAAAAACTAAAATTCAGGACATATTAGCCCTGAAAAGGGATGATGGCCCATCTACGTCTACTGCCGACCCTCGACCGACTCAAGCACAATATTTGAATAAAAGGAAGGTTTGCGGTCTATGTTCCTATAAGCAGAGACGCATGACTAAATCATATTGCTCTAAGTGTAAGTAACACTGCAATTTGTGGTGAACATAAGGCTGAATTCTGTGTGAATTGCGCTGTGAATAATTAGCTTTTGTATTTTTTAAGTGTAGAGTTATGCCCTAAGTTTATTTTGGCCAAAGAAAAAAAAGCTATATTTTGTTATTTTTTTTTTAATTTTAATTTTTACGTACCTTATCAACTACGATCTCCTTAAAACTAGTGCCTTACGTTATTATAATAAAAGTAAATAAAGATTTCCTTTTTTTTTAATTATTATGTTTTAATCTATACTTATAATAAATCTGTAGAGAGGCCAATTCTGTACATGAAATATATTTAAAAAAAAACTATGAAGGGGTGATAAGGGATCGCTACTGATGCCAAAAATGCAATCAGTAAAATTTTTGTCTGTCTGTCTGTCTGTCTGTCTGTCTGTCTGTCTGTATATTCGTTATAGAAACAAAAACTACACGACGGATTTTAACGAAATTTGGCACAATTATTCTTCATACTCCTGGGCAGGTTATAGTATACTTTTTATTACGTTACGATCAATATGAGCAGAGCAGTGAAGGGAAATATTGGGAAAACGGGAGAAGTTACTCCATTTTTTAAGCTTCCGTCGCGTGTGCAGCCTTAATGGTTAAAGCTACATAGAAATCATGTAAAACACAAATGTTTTTAAATTTATTACCTATTCAATAAAAAAAGAATCATGTAAATCGGTGTATAAACACCAAAGTTATACATGAAATACGCTATAAGTCATCGCGCGTGAATACAGAATCATGCCATAAGGATTATTTTTGTGTATCAGTTGCCGCGTTCGACGCGCTTCGCGGTAATAATAATATACTAATATTATAAAGAGGAAAGGTTTGTAATTATGTATGTATGTATGGTTTTCACGCATAAACTACTGGACCGATTTCAAAAATTCTTTCACAATTAGAAAGCTTCACTGAGCAACATAGGCTAGGTTTTATCCAGGAAATCCCACGGGAACGGGAACTATGCGGGTTTTTCTTTGAAAACGCGGGCGAAGCCGCAGGCGGAAAGCTAGTTATAAATAAGACCCTTATCCCTAAAAAATTATGTAGTAAACAGTTTTAAATTATAACGTTTTAAGTAAAAATTTCATACTTTAAAAAATGTTCATCAATATGATGAATGGTTATGTTTAAAGGGAGCATTAAGAAGGTTATGTCTCTAGGGTTAATTTATATTTTAGTAGCTGACAATAAAGTGAGCCCTTAAGTACGAAATTACAATATTTTAAATTAATTAATAAATTTTAAAATTATTATCTGTCTTTCTTTTGTAGATAATAATCGTAATAAATGCAAATCTCAGTGACTTCTAGTTCAAATTGGATTTTTTTTTGTTTTCCAACAACCAAAAAAAGTGGAGAGTCAATAAAAAATATTCCTTTTGATAGCAAACGAATCGTCTAGTATTAAATAATATTTTATTCATATCTATACCGGATTATTCAGATAAATGTCTTAAAATTAGGTCAGAGTTAGATATTTCCATGGCCAATATTATAATTGATAGCAACATAATATTATGAATGACCATATACATTTTATGAGTATTAAATTATAGATCTAGTTTCTACCATGACCTAGTTATTAAAATTGACCTAGGGAATATTTGTGTATAATAGGCAATCTATACTTAATATTATAAAGCTGAAGAGTTCGTTTGTTTGTTTGAACTCGCTCATCTCAGGAACTGCTGGTCCGATTTGAAAAATTCTTTCGGTGTTAGATAGCCCATTTATAGAGGAAGGCTGTACCACGAGCTGGACTACTAGTTTGTTTATATAAATAAAACTATAAACATTTATGATTATGTATAATTCCAACAATAATATAATAAAACATTTATACAATTTGTAATTCTTAACATTCTTAATCGATAGATCATAAACTAGGTATGCTTATTAATTAACATCTTAACGCTAAATATAACATATATAATATTATACAATTTTAAATACACACTAATTTAATTACAATATTTGTTATATTTTCTCTGTATATTTTAAATATTCGCCTCAAATAGTTTGTTCAAAAAATTCTACTCTATTCTGAATATCCCTTTAATTTAAAGTACTTATTTATCCGCTAGCAAAGCCATAGGCAAATAAACACTAAACGCATTTCAACTTCACTACATAGTATAAAACAAAGTCGCTTTCTCTGTCCCTATGTCCCTATGTATGCTTAAATCTTTAAAACTACGCAACGGATTTTGATGCGGTTTTTTTTAATAGATAGAGTGATTCAAGAGGAAGGTTTTAGTATATAATTTATTATGTTTTAGACAAAGCGGGCGAAGCCGCGGGCGGAAAGCTAGTTCACAATAAAATATCTAGTTTTACAATCATTATTAATAAATAAACAATAAATCTTCAGCTCTTCTTTAATTTACTCTTTGATAATACTGATCTCCACAAATACTTCAATACAAGATAAGGAATTATAACCATTAATGCTAATATAAATAAGAATGTAAATACAATGTATAGATCGTAATATTCAAACCAAGTGAGACCGGCAGAGGCCGATTGAAGATGTAACCCGCCAAATTTCAAAATGTGTTCCGTCCACCATACTGCTAAGTCTAGGGTGTTTATGGGCATCTCTCGCATTTGGCCGCGTAATTTTAACATGTTGTTCTTGTATCTGAAATAAATATATTGTTAAGAAGTGGACAATTTAAGGTTCTATAGGAATATTATAATTTATAATCCTATTAATATTATAAATGCGAAAGTTTGTACGTTTGTTACCCCTTCACTCAAAAACTGCTGAACCGATTTTCATGAAATTTGGAACACACAAAGAGGGTAACTTGGATTAACGCATAGGATAGTTATATCCCAAAAAATTCACGGAAACGGGAACTATGCGGCTTTTCCTTTGACTACGCGGGCGAAGCTGCGGGCAAAAAGCTAGTAATGTATAAAGTTATGAGTTTGTCCGTGGAGTCCGTAGTAAAATATTACTAATAGTAAGTACAATAATGAAAAAAACTCTTAACCTTTATAATAATAAAGGTTATGAGTTTGTTTCATTATTTGATTGTTTTTTGAACAAGCTCATAACAACACTGATAAGCTATCTAACTAGGTATTAATATTAAAATAAAGTATGATTGCGAAAAAGGTTCTAATATTAACTATTAGTTCAAACACAAACACGAAGTGCTAAAGAATAATAACTTTTTATTAGGTAAATATTGAAATCATCGATTCGGCTTGTAGCGACTCTTCAAAGTAATTTTAATACAAATTGATAAAATTTTTATTCGTTAGCCTAACTCTTTCTTTATTGACTTATGGATTAAATACTTTTAAATCGATTTCAATTCGTTATGACTAACTTAAAATTTACAATATTTTTTTTAATTTATTCATGACACTACCTATAAGCAATCAAAAACTTTTAAGTAAATAAATAAATAAATAAAAGACACTTTATTGTACAATGCATAGATATAAAATACAGTATCTTACAAAAGGAATCTTCACCGTACAAATTGGCGGCCTTATCGCTTTGAAGTTATTTCTTCCAGGCAACCTTGGGATATAGGAAAATGAAAAGATTGAAAAAGGTAGATAGTGCATATACAAGAATGCATACACATAAAATATATAATAGATATAGGTAAGGTATAAAATTACATATAACATAAGAAAGAAAGAAAACAGCAGCAGAAGAGGATATATAAAATTTCAAGTAGAGAAATAGGTAAAACAGAACAGATACAGAATGACTATGAGGACAGATAATATTTTTTAATTACAGCTTTAAAACTATTCAGTGTTTGCGCTTGCTTTATTGCGGTTGGTAGGGAGTTCCACAATCTTACGGCTTGCACGGTAAAAGATGAATCATAAAATTTGGAGATGTGAGCAGGCATACAAAGCGTAAGATTGTTAGAGGAGCGCAAATTACATTCATGAGATGAACTACTTATTTTGAAAATTACAGATTATTAAAACGTAGGTATATTTTGAGATATTATCATCATGCCATGATGCCTGCCATCCAAATAATTAAATAAAAATATATTAAACTAGCTTTCCGCCCGCGGCTTCACCCGAATTTTTAAAGAAAAACGCGCATAGTTCCCGTTCCCGTGTGATTTCCGGGATAAAACCTATCCTATGTGTCAATCCAAGTTACCCTCTATATGTGTGCTAAATTTCATTGTAATCGATTCAGTAGCATTTGCGTGAAAGAGTAACAAACATACACATCCATCCTCACAAACTCGCATTTATAATATTAGAAGGACAGGATAGGATAGGATTAGTAGGACTTACTTATCATCACCGGTAACAGCATTCAACGCATTTTGGAACTGTTTCTCAGTCACTGTGCTGATATCCAATTGCTGACCAACGTTCAGTTTTACGTATTTCTCAGCATTATAGAATTGGTCAGCAAAAACTGGGAATGCGATCAGCGGTACTGCTGCATCTATGGCTTCGTCTGTTGACTGTAGACCAGCTTGTGTGATGAAGACCTTTATGTTTGGATGCTCTGAAATAATAGTCTGGTTAATATTATTTATTCCTTAAAGGAATTATTGATGCACTATGAATACGTTGAATATTACTTATATTACATACTAAAAGAAAGAAAGAAAGAAACCATAATTCATTCCAACACACACAACACACATATAAAATAGCATTGTAAATTATAAATAATAGGTAATAGAAAACATAAATATATGTGTGGTTGCGTGCGCTAAAAAAGGAAGCCACTCAGGATACCTGAGGCATAATACCTCAGCACTGATTTTCAGTGACCCCCTTACGACATCCAGATTGTCAGCTGCTTTACTGGATAATAATAATAAATAAGATACCATAATACTTGCCCTTATCTAGCTTTCCGCCCGCGGCTTCGCCGGCGTTTTTAAAGAAAAACCCGCATAATTCCCGTTCCCGTGGGATTTCCGGGATAAAAACCTATCCTATGTATTAATCCAAGTTAGCCTCTATATGTGTGCTAAATTTCATTATAATCGTTTCAATAGTATTTGCGTGAAAGAGTAACAAACATACACATACACATCCATCCTCACAAACTTTCGCATTTATAATGTTAGTAGGATAGGAAGTAGGATAGGATAGGATAGGATGTCAGTTATAAAAATAACTTTCCGCCCGCGGCTTCGACCGCTTTGTCTATTAATTAATTAATTATATACTAAGACTTTTTCGAGAAAATCTATATAATAAAGAAACTGTATTAAAATCCACTGCGTGGTTTTGAAAATATAAGCATACATAGAGACAGATAGTTTTAAGCAACTTTGTTATTTACTATGTTTTGATATGCATTATAAATGGTATGATGAAAAATAGGCATTGACCAACTAGATAGATATTTTTCAAGATATATCAGTTAAAAGATAATAGTCAACTACTTTTAAGTAGGTATTTATTTCTCGCGCTACATTTATTACATTATTATAAATTACAAGCTGTGCCCTGCGGTTTTACCCGCATTACTCCGCTCCTGTTGGTCTTAGCGTGATGATATTATATTGCCTATAGCCTTCCTTGATAAATGAGCTATCTAAAACCGGAATAATTTTTCAAATCCGACCAGTAGTTCCTGAGATTAGCGCTTTCAAACAAACTCTTCAGCTTTATAGTATTAGTATAGATTAGTATAGATTACTTACTTAAAAGGTCCGATTGCGGTAGCCAAGTGAAAAATTTAATATTATCGTATCCTGTAGGAAATTCCTTGCTATCCCATTTAAATAGAACGTCGTATGGCATTCTAGATAATACATTTAGCATCATGTTCATTTTGTTTGCAGGCATAAGGGACGGTTTTACATTGGACCCGAGGCTGAAGTAAATGACGCCCCTTTTAGCAGCATCTAGATAATCTTTTAGTTCCTGGAAAAAATAAAGAAATGATTATTTTTTTTGTTTGTGTATTTTAATACGAAAGAAATAAACATAGTTAAAAAACACATAAAATTATTGTACTCATAAAATTATTGTATTTTCACCGAAACTTCATAATAATATAATATTATTATTAAGCACTTTTTATCACTGCATGCACATTAGCGTAATGCACATACTATGATTTCTGAATATGTAGAGTAACTACTTAATCTATACTAATCTATACTAATATTATAAAGAGGAAAGGTTTGTAATTATGTATGTAAGTATGTATGTATGTATGGTTTTCACGCATAAACTACTGGACCGATTTCAAAAATTCTTTCACCATTAGAAAGCTGCATCTTCACTGAGCAACATAGGCTATATTGCATTTTCAAAAAAAAAAAATAGAGATCCTTACCATAAATGCAATAATGTAACCCAAGGTGTAAAAAAAATTCTGTCATCGCGTGCGCTGCGGAATCTATTGAAGATAGAGCAAAAAAATGTTCTACGGTATTATAGAATGGATCATATTTATTTATTTATTTATTCATTTATTGAAACATTCATTGTACTTACAGTTAAAATACCAAAGCATACATTGAATGATTATATAATATAATTAGTTATAATACGTTAACAAAAATTAAAATCAAAACGAACACACTATGAACGGCTAAATGCATCCAAGCACCTGCTAAAGAGGATATGTCCATGAAGATATGTCCATCTTCAGTAGTTATGTTACTACAACAACTTTTTTACGTTTTCAAAGTAAGTAGAAGTGCCGACAGTATCAAACCATGTTATACATATACATATATTAATCCTTACATTAAATGATGTTTTATTATAGACTGTTTCAATACCAGCAAAATACTTTTTAAATAAAAAAAATTGGATATTCCATTCAAAAGATATAACGAATTTTTAAAAGTGTCAATCTACAGAAAATAGTAGGTATACTGTTTAATACAATGAGCAGGCGTAGTGCGGGACGGGGTGAAGGTGATTTTCATGTGATTAAAAATTAAACCTATAGTCCGACCTATAGTAGACTTTTCACTGTCACGATATCGCTATTTATGCGGGTGAAACCGCAGGGCATTGCTAGTTATTTATCAAGACAAGTAAAATAATCACCTTACGATATGAAAATTACATTAATATTATTTTAAATTACAAAATAATAGTAAGTACCTACCTAGACATTTTAAAAATGTTAAACTTTATCATAAAAATAAGATTGGAAAAATATGAAAAATTAACATCTTCGTAGAACATTCATTTTCATAACTGAATAACATTGTTTTCTTAGAAGTTTCTATACTTCATCTAGTTGTATTAAAATTAAGTATATATGTATTAAAAATAGTATTACAAATCTAGTCACGAAGTTAGGAATTGAAATCACATTATTAAGCAATCGTTTTATATTATCATAAATTATATTTAAATGTTCATCCTTGTTTGTATCTCGTCACGGTGCAAAAAACTGTCGGCCTTACTAATAAAAAGTTAAACAATGGATAAATTTCTACCATTTTCTACCATAGCTTTGTCCTGCTCTTGCTCACATGAAACGTCAATCATAAAAACAAGACAGGTTATTGCAATAACTAATCCATTGCAAAGCGAATGGGTAACATTTTATTAGTAAGACCCAAGAAGCTTGTATCTAATACACTGGAGATTTCAGTATGAACATTAACTTGTAACAAGAAAATATGACCTTGAATGACGCCTGTATGTTTTTTTATCCCTTTCACACCTAGGTAGTTAGTTAGGTGTGAAAGGGATAAAAAAACATACAGGCGTCATTCA
>CAJQZM010022524.1:0-10087 GCA_907164665.1 Colias nastes | reverse complement strand
AAAACGCAAGGTTAGGGCTAAAAAATGTAACATTTCAATGGATCAACAGGCCTAAATACGATACGAGCTCACAGCCTTCAGACTGCTTAGTTCGTGGTTCATATACGGATTTTATTAAATAAAGGGTGTTGTTTTTAATTTATATAATACATATGGATTAAAGTATGAATTAAAGGTTTAAAAATACAAATAAAATTGCAGAGTGACTGCGTAGGCAAGAAATTTTCGATAGGTTCGAATTTTATTATAAGGAAATAGAAGCTTTTCTTTACGATTCCATGCATCGCGAAATATACATTTGACAAATCTTTTGCAATGCAAAATGAAGAGTGTAAGTACCTATACAGTTATCAAAATAGGACACACTGTGTTAATTATAGTACTTGTTGTACTTGTATAAATTCTTCATAGTTTTGATTGATTTATTTTTAATCATTTGTGCAAAAGGCTTTTATTTCACCTAGTTTATCTATAGTTTAATATTAATATTCATAAAAATTCATACGTTAACATCAGAGAGATAATATGAGTACCTAACGTGAAATATAAAAAAAGGAAAATTGTCTAAAAAAAAAGTGTCGATGGTTTTGCGTTGGAAGGGTTCTGTTGAAATATTTTTGGCAAATTTTCATTGTAATTTTGAATTTGTTTTGGAACTTATTTTAAATTTGGTTTTTATATTGATTGATGTAGTGAATTTCACATATTGATAGGGCAATTTCATTTTGGAGAATTTCATAAATTTAATTTTTACTAAGTTAATACATTTTTTGTGGGAATTTTTATTATGTTTGTACTCGTGTATTGCATGTAATTTAAACTATTGAATTTAAATACAAATAATATATGTATAAACTGAACTTAAAAATTTAAATTACAATTAAGATTAATTATTTCAATTCCGTGAAGGGATCTCTAAATTATAAATAGCATTAATGAGAGCACTGAACGAACCTACATGTATTACAGTTAAGAGCCCATTTCTATGCTTATTAAAAATAATTACCTTTGTTTCATTATATTTTTATAATACAATTTTAATTATATTTTCACGTTATTAAGGGCACTTTTTAAACTAACACACACGTATGATTTTCACGTTGGAGAGAAAATAAAAAAGAGTATTTGCTTTAATATTTATGCAGGAAATAGTGTTTGGTTTTAATATGAATTGCATGACAAAAAATGTTTCATGGAAACTGAACTACCTGCTAAAAACAAAGGATATCGCAAAATGTTTTTAAATTCACATTCTACATAATACAGTAGAACCTCTATAAGTCGAATATCAAGGGAGACGCCAAAAAATTCGAGTAATAGAGTTTTCAACTTATGGAGGATTTCGACTTAGGAGGATTTTGATTCGACATAAAGAGTTTGAGGTTTATTCTTATAAATTTTGAGTTAGAGAGGTAAAATAAATTAAAATTCAACTTGCAGAGGTGACAAACATATTTTTATTTATTATAAATCAACATTATTTAAAATCATTTTAAAATAAAAAATATGGCATTAAAAAACGTCGGTATTTTTGTTTTGCTTTAGATAAATTGGTTGTTCTCTATATATAGAGCATTGTCTAATCTATAAAGAGCAGAAAATTCTTCTTCTTCAGAGTTACTGGTTTGCTCTATAAAATTACGTAAGGTATTCAATGCGGTTTGCGCCTCTTTGATGGAAACCCATGGACATGCGCCATGGAGCGTCTTCTATGTCATCTTCGGTTTTCTGAGCTACTGAATCGATGATTTAGTCATAAGATAATGCAAACACGTGTTTACGTGAGTCATAAATTTATTATCGTATACTCCTAAAATTTTTTCTAAGAAACAATAGTGTACTTACATTGTCGGCAAGTTCTTAAAGTCGGTAACTTATTTTTGTTCGAACAATAGAGGTAATAAATTCCAAATGATCAAGTTGTAAAGGTTGTAAAATAAAACGTTACTATGTTCGAGATACAGAGGTGAAATTTAATTTTTCGAGTTTTAGAGTGAAAATATGTACCAAAATGGCTTGGAGGGACTCGGTGATTATTTCGACTAACAGAGGGTCAAGATTTCAAGTAATGGAGGTTTTGGTGTTTGAAGGGAAGGGAACAAAAATTTTTTTCAAGATTTGGAGGTTTTTGACTTATCGACGTTCGACTTAACGAGGTGCTACTATGAATGCTAACAAGCAAATCTCAATGTTTGTCATTAAGCGGGTCACACAGAGCGAGCAATTCAACATTCAATATTGTTCGAGAAGCTCGAATTCAAATCCTAGGACAATCCATAGTCTAGGTAGTAGGTATTACTAATAATATCATCTAACTATGCTAACTGGTTAGTCTATAATAAAAAAGCTTATTTTGACATATTTATTGAACGTTAAACTTTTTGCGTATTTCATTAACACGTTACATTAGATATAAATCGGAGTGAAAAACAAAAAGAATCTAATAAACCTTTCGCAGATTTCCCCTTACAAAACGCTCTCAAAGGCGCAACGATGAACAAAGAAAAATCGCATTGAAGATGACAAAGGATCAATCGGGTTTATAAAACCGATCGTTCAGTTTCTAAGCGTTTAAACATCATCATGTCTTATAAAGGATGTCGAGAGCGCGGCGTCTTTCATGTTATGTACTTCAAGTGACATGTATTGGTGAGGGTACTTTGCATCTGAGTGTGATGTTAGCGTAAAGACATTTTCTTATTGAGGGCAATTTAGTGACGTAATACTGTTGTTTATGGCAATGTAAGGAGTATGATTACCTGATATTAGAGACACCATCGGCTATTAACATATGCAGCGGTGGTGGAGTTTTTGGAACTTTGCTGGCCTTAGGAAACTTTAGCTCTTGAAGGCCCCTATGTTGTATATAATATGTTCCAAAAGATATATCTTGTTGTAGGTAGCGGTGCCATTGTTCCTAGAACAGAAAATTGTATGGATAAGTATACCATGAAATGATCCACACTCAAATCGTAATCTCTCAGTTCATTTTCACGCCCGAATTTCGAAGGTATTCAGATGAAATTTATATCCATTATTCTTAAACCTTTGCGAAGGTTGTATAGCAGACTTTTAAAAGGAAAACTTGAAGGGGTGAAATAAGGGTTATTACCCGGGAACGGCTATCGCGATAATGTTAAGTACGAGTGACTTAACTTTTTGAAAAGAGCTTATAATAGTGTTCTTTTTGAGGTTTCTCTTTAGAAAACGTTCTAACCTATTGACACATTATAGAGGATCATTTTATCTTGACATCATGCTTATAAGGAACGTTTTAAAGGTAATGAAACATCAAAATGTTACTAAAACACCCATTTAAAGTTCATGCAGTTTTAAAGTTTCACATCTCTACTATTAATAGCGAAGTGGGAAGTAGTTTGACATATTTGCCGATCCGATCACAAAGTCTTAGCATACGATAGTTGAGAAGTGAAAATGAAAAGTTTTGAAATTTCTGTATTATGTTTCTCCGAGAGTATGGTATGAAGTTTTTTCTATCTCATAATCTATATAATAAAGCTGAAGAGTTTATTTGTTTGTTTGAACGCGGTAATCTCAGGAACTACTGGATCGATTTGAAAATTCTTTAGATAGCTCATTTATCAAGGAAGGTTAAAGGCTATAATCATCAAATCATATAATATAATAATATAAATAATATAAATAATATATATATATATATATATATATAATAATATATATAATTTAATCTACGAACACTATATACTTTTAAATCTAAATTTAAAAGTATATTATTAGCTCACCAAATCCAGATTTAGTGGTAAATTAAAATTAACGTGTAGATTGTCCTGAAATATTTGTTATTTATGTATTTATTAAGTATCTACATTAGCCGTTTAGTCGAGTTATATCGTCGCGTCGTATGATCTATCCATAACTTATAAGTTTATTATATCTCATTTATTTATTCTTATGTATTTATGTATATATTATGTAGTCCTGTCCTGTTACTCCTAGCTTATTATAAAATCCAAGTTAATTATAAAGGGGGCACTGAAAAACAGCGCTGCCAATGTTCCTGAACGTTGCAGCATATGCTGAGCTGTCTCCTTTTTGTCAGGGTCGTATGACACACCTTAATAAACATAGTTAATTATCATTTTATTTTATTTTTTGTTCATGTTTTTATGTTATTAATTTAAGTGTTTGCCTCTTTTGTTGTTACTATTTTTCTTGTTGTGGTGTTTTCTTATTTAACTTTTATGTTTGTTGTTTTAATGTCGATGTTCGTGTGTGTGTGTGTGTTGTGCTGTCCTTGATAAATAAATGTTTCTTTCTTTCTTTCTTTCTTTCTTTCTTTCATCACCCTAAGACCAACAGGAGCGGATCAATGCGGCTGAAATCGCTGGGCAAAGCTAGTGTTAAAATAATATTGTGTTCTTTTTTATCAAAGTATTAAATGCACGATTATTTTGAAGGTGTTTAACAGATTCCTTACACAGCGTCTACGGTCTACAAGTAAGAAAATATTCATAACACTTTATCAAGTGTTGTAAACGATCATTACGTTGTGAATTTTTTATGTACTTAGCGTAAGTTGTGTACTGACTTCATATATTTAATGTCTTGTATAAAGAGGATAGAATAATATATTGCTATTGTGGTTCAATATGACTTTCTTACTATTAAATATTTTTTATTAGATAATAGTATCGCATATAACGCAATATGTTACTGTTAAAGACGAGATAGCTTATGAAGATTTTATTACTGATAATAACTAAGACTGATGTCTATTACTCTTAGAGTGGATACGTGGTAACACGGTTTAAGCAATATTGTTACATTCTTACAAATAGTTTGTACTATTTGTACAGGTAAAGCCTCAATTTCAAAAGCATTATAACAAAACATCCATCACCGAGTTCGATAAGAGGAGTTTGATATAATTTTAAAACTACAAAATATGCTCGATATTCTGTTACAAGTAAATGCTCTAGTCTATCAGCACCCTAACACATAAACAACGTTTGGTGAAATTTAACACAATTATATATTTATAGTCTGTAACAATAAATATACTTAGTAATAATATAATATGTCAATAAAATACTTCCTCATCAATGCCCAAACAAAGGTCGAAAGTATCTCAAAAATACCAACAACGAAACAAATTTTTAAACGTAGTAACAATAGCAACGTTTGATAAGCCCTTAAGGAAGGTCGAATTCCTCCGTCGAAAAAGGGAGGATTCTCGACCAGTCTACTCGACTGGCCGGCCGTTAAGGCCCCGATAAATGATGTCGGAAAGTTGTATAATTATGTTCTGTAGCGAAAACATTTCGCTTGCGCGATTCAAAGCGAGGTGTCGCTACACCCTTTGTGATCGGCTCCGGCTTATTGGAGCCACTCTGTGTAAATATGAAAGGCCATTGCAATTTTCTTACGCGAACATCTAGTACTCGGGTGTTGTCCGATTTTGTAAGAACGGCAGACATCTCTGAATGGCAATTAGGTTGTCCACTATAGACAAAACTTTACGTATAACATTCATTTTATATCGGATACTTAAATCGAAGTGAAAATTTGAGGGAAACTCGAAACTTACTATTATTTATGAGTTAGATTGATTAGGTTAAAATTATATTTAAATGAATTGCTTAAAGGTTACTGACTCATATTATTTGTTAATTACCTTGGTGGATATTTTAATCATACAATTATAAACCAATTTTGTTTGTAAGTTAATTGAACTCAGAATTACCATGAAATGTATGTATGTAATAAAAGGTATCTATAATTTGTATAGAAATGCCCTAATTCTTAAAAGTGATTGATTATACAATTTTTTAAAAGTTAAAATGGTTTTACATTACTTGTTTATTTTACTAACATCTAGAAGCCATCCAACCTTAATCAATGAAAATTAAGCATATAATTCTCAAAATGGATCTCATATTTCATATTTACTACAAAGGTAGGGTCAACCCATATTATGTTTCAAGTTTCATATGGGATTATCATAAAGGATTGTTATAGTGTAAAGTAAACATTAATCTATAATATAAAAATGAATCGCAAAATATGTTGGTAAGCGCATAACTCGAGAATGGCTGAATCGATTTCGGTTATTCTTTTTTTGTAATATTCCTTGAAGTACGGGGAGGGGAGAAAACGTAAACATGTACCACGGGCGAAGCCGGGGCGGACCGCTAGTTGTATATATAGTTTGTAAAGTAAACTTGATTTTGTAATTACAGTACTGTTTATAATAAACATAACAGCTGAATAAAGAGGAATAAAGCATTGAAATACTTTGAAGAGTTCCTCAAACTTGAAAGGTTTCAACTTTTAATAATTAGTGAAACTACTTTGCAATTACACAATTTTAGCTTTTTTGCCCTCAGAACAAAATAAGCTTTAAAGATTTTATTGTGTTTTCAGTAACTATATACTTAGTATACAGCATTGTTAAAACACACCTGTAATTACTCTATAATATAATATGGTAGTAGAAGTTTTGAGTCAACTTTGTGTGTAGAAATAAGGTTTCTTTCAATTATATTCAAGTGATTATTAATTAAATTATAATTTGAATATTTGTGAATGCATTATGGACCACATCTTTGAAAGATTGATTATTTACATATTATTTGTTCAATAAACTTTAACCAATTTAATTCCTACCGAAAAATCAACCGAGAAATAAATAAAAAAATCATAGGTCCTAGGGAACATTTCATAAAAACTTTATTTCGAATTCTCAACAATAATCAAATCGTAAATTAATTTTACGACAAGAATAAATCTCAACTACACACAAGGGAAAAAATATTTAATTCCAAGTTTACGCGAAAAGATTTGCGTGAAATTATTCAAATAAAGTTTTAATTAATTTGGACAAGCGGTGCCAAATTTTGGTGAACTAAATTTAATGTTCGACGCCCGATTCTGCGTGATTTTTTTTATTACAGTGAGTTTTTTTAGTACGTAAATAAAAAAAATAAAGCGTTATTTCATAAAAAAATCCTGGGGGGTGACGCGAAACCAAAACATTTTCTCTTACCTACCAAAAAAGTGCCGAAAGCGGCTTTGTTAATGTTTTCACTCCGAAAGCAACTAAATTGTATAACATTGCGTTAAAAATACACATTTTCGAAAGTGTTTATTCTACTTCAAACTTAATCTATATATAAGAAACCAACCCAACCTAACCTTTACCTATAAAATATTCTGCAAAATGAGTCAGTAAAGCAATATGCGAACTGAACAGTTTGTATCGGAAATAAAAAGATCGCTAAAATTGTTCACTTACGGGTCTAATAACATTCAAGTATCAAAACATTGTAAAAATTGTAGTTAATATTGTATCAAAACTCATTTTATTTTAATCTCTGTAACTACTAGGTATATAAATGAGCAAGTTTTTACCTGAATGATTCTCCTATTACAAAATAAATCTTGTGTGAAAATTACTCCTTCTTCTGTCACTTTATATCTTAATTATATTCAAAAAATATTGAATACACTGCTAAAATAATTCTTTAAAACTTTCACAACACCATTTATGAATACATAAAAAATATAATTTACACAATTATGGGACGTTTAATTGCGTTGTTAGATTTCTTTGTTTTCACTGCGCGCGAAGTTTAAAATTCGAACGCCGAAACGATAATAATCTGTGGATCGAATTTTGTGTCGAGACATTTTTGTTTCATAATTTTAGTGTTCCAAATCCAAACTGTATTGTCGGCCAGCAAAGAAAAATTACACAAGGAGGTCGTAACAATATGGTTATATTGTTGTAGGGCAAGGTTGAGCATTAAATGGGTACGAAATGGATTAGATGTTTCACGATAAAGGTTCGGCGATATATCAACTTACTTTAACAATAGATTCGATAATGCTCCCTTTGTTCTGCGTAGGAAGAAAATTTTAACGAGAAAGGTTTTTATTTTGTTTTACTAGACGGGGCACTTCAGTTTCTTTGTGTATTTGAATAATAAAATATTTTCATTATATAAAAACTTTTTCCTCAAGCGCACAGATTATAAATTTGATATTCAAACCGTAATAATTACTTAAACTCACACCTTTTTAAAGTCAAACAAAGGAGATTACGAATCCGTTATGGTGACTTTTAATTTTTTTTGTAAATTCTACTTAATTTTCTTCAGATAGCGTAGTGCGGGACTGATGAAGTGATAATTGTGTAATTGTTAATGTATAAAGATAGTTTTAGTTATTGGAATCAGATAAGTGAAATTATTGTAAGTACTTAAATGGGCAAAAATAAAAAATGCAATAAACAACACACTCGACTGACACAACTTATGATGTCATCTGATGGATGACATCATAAGTTCCAAAATTCGTCATGTGCCAAAAGATCCTTGTAGCACTATACACTAAGTTTTCAATTATTATCAATTGAAAGATTATTAATTATCAAGAGATTGAACGATCAACTTTTTCAGTACAATAATAACAATGGTTGTCGTTTTGGCACGAATTGGGTAACGTGATTGATTGTGAACCATAGTTCTATATTGGAATCGGGAGTCAAGATCTCTATTTATAGATGGATTGTATTGTTGTGCCGTATAAAACTTTAATAAATAGTATATCTGAACTTATAAGAACTGATAAAGAGGAAAGATTTTATATTTAGTTTGTTTGTTTTGATTTAACTCAAAAACACTCTAATGAATTTAAATCAAATAAGGATTGGAAAGCTACATCTTTTTGGATAAACATATTTTTTTTTATTCGTACGAAGACGGGTCAAGCGGATAGTTTAAAATATTCCTTAGTTCTACAAATATTGTGACCTAACCGGAGTTTAATAATAAAAAAAACCTTTATATTTGTTTATAGTATCCACAATAGTATCCCTACCATTTCTTAATGATTTTACAATTAATTTCTTGTGTATACGTATAAGTACTAAGATAAGGCCTGGAAGAAATCGCTTTTAAGCGATAAGGTCACCTTTTGTACTTTACCTCGCATCTATACAAATATAAATATACTGTACATTGTAATGTTAAATGGTGTGGTACAATAAATGGTTAAATAAATAATAATAAATACATATATTATTTTAAATTCAAATGCTATATTAATATTATGATCTTATACGAATTATAACATGGTTCTTAAATATACAGACGTACAGTCATGACCTTTTCTCTTTAAACATTTCACATCTGTTACTGATCGATTTTCTTTACGGGGTTAAATTTAATCAACCTGCTAGGCTTTGCCAGACATTTTTTATTAGCTTCCAATTTGATCAAATAAACTATTTACCTAATCTTTATTAGTATCAAGTAAGAGCCACAGAACGTAAGTGCCATACAGCTAATTTAGTATACCTAATACCTACTCAATCTAAAATATTGTGATCAAAAAAAAAATTCTTTTAATCACACCATTAATTCAAAAATGATTGAACGGATTTGAATAATATTTGTGATTTTAATAGGTAATTGTTTAAAAATCTAAAAAATACTACAAAAATTATCAATCCGGAAGAAGCCTACAGCAGCTAGGTTATGAATGTATCTGTACAGAAAAATAACATAAGCATAGTTAACATAAACCCATGTTCGGCCCGAAACAAACCACTCGGCTCACTCTAGTGAGTGCCAAAAAATTACCATAACCGTACACTATAAAGTTTATAATCCAGAGCGAGACGAGCGGTATGTAACCCTTCTTTTTATGATACTTGAAGATCGCATAAAATGCTATTTTATAGCTTACACTACTTCGGCTATACGCTGTGTGTATACGTTTATATTTTTCCGGATAACTTCTTAGCATCATACCTTCTTTCTTTTTAATACTATGTACATACTATTTATGTATAAATACTTTTAATATTATAAAGCTGAAGAGTTTGTTTGTTTGAACGCGCTAATCTCAGGAACTACTGGTCCGATTTAAAAAAATATTTCGGTGCCAGATAGCCCATTTATCGAGGAAGGCATCATATCATTACGCTACGCATATCATTACTAGACTACAAGCCCGCATAGGAAAAAAATATGGGTCAAATGAACCACCAGGATACATATCTAGAACGATAGAAGAGCATAAAATAATAAGATTCATCACT
>CAJQZM010022511.1:0-11508 GCA_907164665.1 Colias nastes | reverse complement strand
TTTTAAGGAAGTATGTTTTTGTTATTTTTTTTTTACTAAAATGTAGTTAGTACTTAAATTTTTTATTAGCTTTTGATTTTTTAATTTACTTATCAAATATAATATCTGCTTATAATAATGCTCTCCATTTAAATATTTGCACACCCAAATAATGTGTAGAATTTATTAGCGCTATAATATTGTAATAACACCTATATTTGTAACTACATTCTTGCAAATAAATATAATTTGAATTTGCTCTCAAAGTAAAAAATATATTTTTGAATAGTCTTTTAAACATTTATTTGAATAAATTCTAAGTTATTCTTTTTCGTATTACCTACGTATTAATTGCATTGTAGTTAAACATGTGTTGGTTTATAATGGTAATTTATGATAAAAGGTATTAATCGAAATAAATAAGATCGCAAGAGGAAACTTCAAACGAGTCTTTGAAATGTTTTAATTATTCAGATGTACACATTAGTGAAGCAATGATTTATGCCGTTTTAATTAATATTCATATATTAACACTTCTTTCCTCCATATTGCGAGTTTATTCGATATTTTTTTATGAAATTGTTTAAACGTTTCAATTATTGCTAATTTAACTTGTCGTTCATCGTCAATTTTGAAATAACTTCGTAGTGCTGTTCATTTCAATCGCGTAATACTGAAATTAAAAGTAACTAATATGGCATAAAGTTATTGAAGTATGTTTGCATCAAATATCATCTAAATTGGTTCGGTTACTCAAGGGTAGAACGCCCGTAACAATTCGTAAACTTTATTATTTATTAAAAGTTTTTAAACGTTCCTCTACATAGAGACTAGAATATAGATTTCGGTAGGTACCTACATGTTTTTGTGCGAATAAATCTTTAGTATTCACCTATAGCCTTCCTGTGGTATGATGCAATAGCCTTTAAGGCAGGAAATTCTTCCCGAACTGAAACTTTTACTTGCTCTCTGAATGAAAACACTAAAATACTTAAACTAATCTCAGAACCAAATAAATATTAAAATAAACACGTAACTGTAGGTAATAAAATATAACGGCGGTGAATAATCGGCCTACACCAACGTTTGAAGAAAACAAATGTTATGCGGCACATTTCACATTTTGTTGGAAATTATTCCGCAATATGAAGTGCTATTTGTTAACCTCTATAATAAATATTAATATAATAAAGATTTAAAATTTGTATTGTTGTATACGTAACGAATAAATTCTGAACTACTCTATCTATTTTAAAAACTCTTTTACTAGGTATTGAAATTCTTCCTTTTTTAACGAGTATCATATTAGCTATTTTTTGTATTATTTCAACCTGGAACAAACAGGGATAAACAGCTAGTATATAATAAAGCTAAAGATTCCTTCGTGGCGAGTCAACACGACGAGTTGCAGCGGTGGTGATGCAGCAGAGTGCAGTTTCTTAGAGGTAAGGTAAAACGTAAACATATATCAATAATAACAAAGGTATGTAAGACTGTTTTGTTTAGTTTTTACATGTGACCAATGCATAAAATGTAAGGGCACGAAAAGGCCTACTGGTACACTTTGAGTATGAGGTATCGAATCTACGACTTTTGATAAAGAATATCTCATATAAGAAGGAATGATTTGAAGCGCAGATTATTTTTGATATAGAGTTACATATTTAGGCGCAAATTTTTGCATTTGCCATACTTTCCATGCAAAGCTAATAAATAATCTGTTTTAATATCAGTATTCAAATATACCTTTTCTAAGGGTAAGAAACCGCGGGCAAAGCTAGTATAATTATAAAATTAAAATATAGAAAGGGTAGTTGTTTTATATCCCGCTCTATTATTATAAGATTAAAGATAAAACATAATTCAGTTCATCAATCACAAGTTCGTATTATTAAAACACCAAATATCTCCAGAGTCACGTACAGAATATTTTCCACACATAATGGCCGCAGCGTAACCATTGTTTTAACGCCAATAACAGTATAATTAGCCGGTAAGGGCAGGTGCACACCGTGACGTCCACATCTGATAACGCACTTCCTTCGCAGCTCCACCGGCCGACGTGCGGTGTGACCGAGGGCTTATTTTTTGTTACAGAGACAATTTATCGCTCGTAATATTGTAATAAAACATTTGTCTAGAGCTTATAAAGTTGATAAGTTGTATTTGGAATACTTATTCTAAGGAATGAAGTAATAAATTAAATTATGTAAATATAAATTGTGTTTCATTTTCCACCTCAATATGCTGGTATGCAAAAATAACCTCCAATTTAGTTTTTCTTTAAAATATGTCCTATAAAAGCCTTTATGTAATGAAAGCTTTAAATAAATCGCATCAATTATAAAATTAGTGTTTCATTTCGATCCTATTTTAGTATCACGTGTATAGAAAAGGACACGGTAAGTTATTGAATAAATTCTATGTGATAAAGTATTTCTAAGTCTTTAATGTAATAATAAAGTGTTTGCATAATACAATGTTGTCATGAAATATTCAAATTATTGCGAATTGCAGAGACATTTATTACTTACTTATCGTTTCATAGAAAGTAAGTCTGGCTGCCTTGTTCTTGACACACTTACTTTTAATCATAAAAGTTCATGATAATCCTACAGGACTCTACTTTGGAATAGGAAGAGGAATAATTGTTTTATATAGATTTGGCTGCTGATTGCTCTGTACATTATGAATCGTGTAAATAATAAATATCACAATTTGAAGGAAAGCTTTATTAAGTTTAAAGTTTTTTTAACAATTTAATAAAGTCGCAGCTAAGCTTTAACGATTCTAAATAAAGCATGATACATAGCACTTTGTTCAAACAAAACTTGATGGTACATGCGCGACAGGATAGTGGCCATCATACCACATGACACAATAATACGAACGCTGGACAAATGTCGCGCAACTCGCCACCGCTATAAATAACGTCGCGCGACAGTCGCGTGCGACACCCCGCGACAATTTGTTAGCGCTGACGCGGGCTTCCGGCCCCGTGTGGACGTGCCTCTTTAAACGTTTGGCCTTCCGGTAAATAAATTAGGTAGGAAAGGTGGAATTTTATGTCTGTCATTTTGTAAAAAGGGCTAGCATAGGTATATTAAATAATATATTGTAAAGTTTACGCTAGTCGCTACAATTGTAACAGAATTCCAAAATAGTATTGAATTTTGGTCTAAAGAAGTAGGTCTAAGATATAAGTAATCTTGTCACAAGATTTGCTAAGGATTGCGAATGGAAAATAATATATTTCCCGATAGCAACAGGTGCTGTAAATAGGTGTGACATAATTAATGAGTCATCGACTAGCTAACACTGATGCAAGCAACTACTTTGTTAAGGTTTGAACTTAGCCTAAAGACATACCATTTATTATAAGTTATGGTTAAATTTTAAGATTTATTAATAGTGGTTTTCTAGGAGCTTATGCGTGTGGCGGACTCTATAAAGCTATTTATATATAAATCAATCATGGCGTTCTAATCTAATGCCACGAAAAAGAAAAAAAATGCTTGACCATTAGGTCATAGAAATTATTATAAATTCTTTTAGTAGGTAATGTTACTTTTAAAATCTTGTTAAATATTGCCATGACTCTATATTATTTACCTATAATTACTTATATTTAGAGAAGATCACGAGTCATCTATATTATATTGAATAAAGAATCTGGATAATTTTGTATGATGAATCTTATTTCGTTACGTTAGCTTTAGAAGTACCAACCTAATTCTATATTTTAAGTATAGGTATAAAAAACTTCCATTCAAAAATACTTAAAAACAAAATTGGTCGTATTAGTGGCGACTATAGGAAACCGGTTGGTGTAAGCTTAATGCTATTAGACAAGTATGAGACCATTTATGTAGGTGATCTTTTTTACAATATCCGACAATTTAATTTAAAAAGCACGATACTTCCCGTGCAGTTTTTTTGCAAACTTGTATACGAGAGGAAACGATATGAATCTGTGAAAGACAGTTCCTGACAATATATCTATCTACTGTCTAGTATACACTATACAGTAATTGATTGGAGACATTATAGACTTACGTTCGGGTTCCATTGTAATAATAATTCATAGTGTGATTTTCTAATGTTACAGAAACACAATTGTTGGTCAAATGATACAGCATCAATTGTAAGTAAAATACAAAACACCATTTTTTTAAATGGTGTACATAAATCATAGGAAATTCTGCGTTAGACCTACATCCACATAAGTAAAACATTAAATAAACCTATCAACAGATATAAAGTAAAGTAAGAAATCTGCGAGAATTACACTTCAAGAACTATGTTACTTACCCCAATACATATAGATACACCAATACATATCGAACTGAGCATTCATACATCTATGACCATCCAAATAACATTTGAACAGTTTTAGCAACATATGAAGATGAGAAAGCGCCCAGTAGCAGAGGTGGGTGTGTCCAGCGTCCAGGAGTCACGTGCGACTATATATAGCCGCCAATGATCGACAGCTGCTGGCCTTCTTGATTGGCGTACTGCCACTGGTATACCAACACTATAGTGATATTGAAAATATGGGTTATTTTGTAGTGTATGTGTATAGGATAGAGTGAATGATGTAAAGATGTTTAACCGAACCCAAATTTTAGAGATGGTCATTGTCAGACTCTAGAGGATAGATTGATTTAGTTATGCGCGAGTATATATTCTATGGTTATGCGTAATATTTAGTAATATAGGTATTTCGAAAATAAAGAGATGGAAGTTCAAGCTCTTATACGTATATCTACTACTTACTTCATCGATGTTTTATAATTTATTGGCTATTGAGTTAGTATAGATAGATATATAATATCTTAATCTCACTGTGTCAGGTTAAATTGTATAAATAATAAAGATATTTAAAGCAAATGTCGTGTTTCAGTTCTGAGACAAGGGAAAGATGCATCATATCTGTTGCACTGATCAATTGTAACAAAACCAAAACAGCGGTTATATTGGTAGCCGTTAATATAATTGAAACAAGATAAGGTATATGATTGCTCTTATGCTAAATTGGTAAATTTTAGCCTCAAATACCTCCTAGATAAAATCTAGGTGAAGTAATCATCGCAAAGAATAAGGTAGAAAACAGCATAAGGAATAGTAAAACATATAATTTACCTCTTCTACTTTGTCAATCAATAGTTATCCCATGCCTATAAAAGCAATCAAATATTTTCCTTCTCAAACAAGAAAACTTATACAATAATTAGTGGTCACTCGGAACCATAAAATAAACATCGACATTAATGAAAATATTCCAAAAGCAAATAAACCAAGACTAAGGCAGGTCAAAGTATTAATTTGATGGATCCCGCTTGGCCGGGGCCAGCAGGTGTCCTCAAATGGTAGTGATAAATAGACGCCACGAGCATCGAACCCGGGCCTTCACGGCTAATAACTAAGGGTAATCGGGATCATGGAGTTTCGATATGGGATGATTGCCTTTTGGTTCTTTTTGTATAGAGCAAGTGAAATTGGAGTTATAATAAATGAAAGATAGGTCAGAGCAATATCATTGTCTAAACAAAGGCAATTTAGGAAGTTTTCTTTGCTACATTCTTGTTGCATTTAGATATATTTTACTAGCAAAGAATCTACGTTAATAGAAACAAAGTAGATAGGTAAAATTAAAAAAAAGCTAAATAAATAAATTTAAATTTATAGTAGCAATATTAATTATTATTAATAAATAAAAAAATGGAATTTATAGTAGTGGTTATTTCAATAAAAATATACCTTCATTAAAGACAGGCTAATGATATAATTAGTATTTATTAGTATTAATATATAATTTACATCTTAATTGGATCAATGATGACTAAGCATAAGTACACAATTTTATTTTATTTTCTGATAAACAAAATAAAGTCAGATAATTAAATTATAATAATCATTAGCACCGAGGAAGCGCTGTTAAGCCTACTCAAACAATATTTCCGCCATTCGCGACCTTAAGGCAACCAGTTGACATCCTTCAATATTCTAATTTCGTTATCTCTAACATTGATAATGAGTTCTTGATCAATGGTATAAAAGTCAACATTTTTAATTCGAAAATGTCTTAAATTTTATGAGAATATACATGATGTAGTGTGAAGTGTTACAAATAATGTAACAGCACACGTATTTTCGAAGTTAAACGTTGATATAATTAATCATCAGAATATCAAGACGTAGATGAAAAGTATTAACAGAATATAAACTCATTCAGCGCAGTTATTAAAAGTATCTTCACATATGAAACTAGTAGGTAATAAGCTAGATTTAGCTCTATTCTGCGGATGCGTTCTAACGAATACCCGCGGCTCCGCCCGTCAATACAGCGGCACGGTGGAACACAGTGGAGTTTAGTCGGTAGGTCCCTGCATTCTGCAGGGTGAGTCCGACATAACCCAGGGCCCTTTCCCCGAGCGCTCTGGGTATGCCTAAATGCATTCTCCACTTAAAAAAAAAAAAAAAAAGATTTAGCTCTATAGGAAGCGTAAGTAAACCTAGTCTAATTTTAATAGATGTTCTATAAGTAACTTGTGAGGAACAGTATCGATACGATAGTTTGTATTAGTTCAATTATAAATTTAAAAAATTAGTTAAAAAATATACACAGGATTTTCAAATAGAAATTCAAATTAACAAAGTGTATAGCTTCATTAGAAGTCGCACAGAGTTGCGAGTACGTTCCCGGTGGAATTGTAACAACATGGAGCCATTTGAATTGCAATAATTGTGTTACAACACGACAAGTAATCAATATTTTCTTAGAGAAATCTGAGCTGGAATGCCACCTTATATGGTACACGTTGTAAAATGTTAAATATCTCAGCAATTATCTCACATGACTCCAGCGTCCGTAATCTCTAATGAAAGAATTTCGGATGCTCAAACTATTTATTGAGTTGAGCAATACCGTAATTTATTACTCGAATATCACGGGAACACAAACGAAACGGTAACCTCAACTGCGGCGAGTTCTATTCGCGTAAAAATATAAACGACATTGCATTACGCAACGGCGGACTTAATGCTTCAGTAAATGCTCACATTTCAAACACTTTACGTACTCGAGCAATAATTTATGTCAACGAGATTCTTAATCTGTGGCTATAAAATGACAGTCTAAAATTCGTCGTGAAAGAAGGTCGTATTTGAGGTCGGCGCGGGCGCGTGTGCGTCGGCGGCGCAACGCGCACTCAGCCGGCAGCCATAGATCCCGTGCAACTTAGTCGCCGCGTGCACCGCGCTACACTGCTCGAGTCGACACTAAGCTTCTAATACTTCTGATGCATATCAATACATATTATTTGACACAAAATTAAAGGTAACTAAGTTACGAAAGAAGCTTTGTAGACGATTGAATTGAAAAAAACAGAGAGTGGTTAAAAATATTAATTTAAAGAACTTTATCACTGATCATTAATTGTTATTAAATATAAACGATAACTAGGTTTTTCAATCAGTAGGTGATAAAATAAAACAACAATATAAATTGCTATTTATTTATTCTATAATAATATTTTATGACAAGATTCATTTTTAACATTAATCTATTAATTAATATTTTGTAATATCCTAGTGCAAGAACTTTTATTGAAGATTATGTCACCTCTTATTATTTAATTCCCGCGTCTTTCGCCAATAAAATCTCTTTTATTGGCGAAAGACGCGGGTTCAAATCCTGCCTTGTGATTCTATTCATTAAAATATCTTTTATTCTATCAAATCCATTCAAGTCATTAGTAATTAATGCATCAGTGACATTAAAGAACAATTACACAAAAGACAGAATAAGGTATAAGACGGCAACTTGAGGGCAACGTGTTGAGTTGGCTGTGGGTTGCGCGGTGCGCGCCGGCCGAGTGCGACTCGCGCCAAACTGGTAAAGCGGCTCTTGCGCAACGCGGAGACTACAGTTGGTTTCCAATTTTATGTTGACCGGTTTCAAAGTTGTCTTAGCCTTCTAATTTGGGCTCGCTTAGATTGGAAAATACGTCGAACGACAGGTGAGATCCGTTTTCACCAGTGCGACATAACATATTTCACGATATTAATTAATACCCCGATGGAGCTCGAATCGTGGATTCGGCTCGTTAAGAGGAGGCTCCCTTTCTCATTTCTGGCACTGAGAGACCGGTTACGGTACTAGACGCTAATAAAGCCGTAATAAAGTTGAATATCGCGTGCGCTCTTTGATCGCGTTCGAGCTCGAAAAGTAAGTCTCAATTCTTATTTCGTTTATAACTAAAGTAATAATTGATCTAGAGAAAAAATATCTTGGTCTTCAATAGTAAACTCTATTTTCTTACTGTTAACATTTATTTTAGACATAAAGTCCAAGTAAATCTTAAAAAAAATGTAATAATCCTTAAAAAAGGCATCATTTTTGAATAAAAATTGAATCGAGCGAAAATGTTACAATTATGTTTCTGTCTTGTACATCGAAAGAAAAAGACCCAATAAATCATATACTAAATTTCCATTTTGATTGTATGTGTGACTGTTTCAGAATATTGATGCAAATTCACATAAAATTTAGGGAGCTTGCCCTTAAGATACCACAAACGAAACGTCATATAAATCTTTAAGCGCATGTGTGGTTTATAACATTTCACTGTTATGTAAATATCTTCTAAAGCTCCGCATTATTTTCACTTTTACTCTTCACGATTTTATTCGCCACTGTGTTGGATGATGATTCTCTCTTATGTTTTAACGAACTTGTGACTTTGTTATCAAAGTTCTATGAATTTCTAAAACTTAGAGATTAGCTGTCAATTCATTAGATACGATTGATTCTTGTTGTTAGATGTGTGGTTTTTTTCTGTTACTGAACATTGTTTTGAAACTGGATTACATAAAAAAGCAAATACTAACGTTAGAGCTACTCTCTGTCTGCGCTTCTACATATCAACATACATTATGTGCACCCACAGCTCTAGTACACCTCATCCATAAAGTACAATCGGCGGTTCAAAGAATAGATTCTCCTTATCTAGATCTCGTGTAGTGTATCAGGATAAACAAGTGAGCTGATTCAAGGCTGGTGTTCGGATTGACGGGAGCGGTGGATGTCGCGCGACGTGGGCGCGTGTACAAATACAGTCTGCGGGAGATCGCGCACAAATCAACGCGCTCTGACGCGCCCTGGACCCCTGGTGGCTGGACAGGGCTGAGGCTGCTGCTTTTCGTTATGTCATCTATACTAATATTATAAAGCTGAACTTTGTTTATTTGAACGCGCTAATCTCAGGAACTGCTGGACCGATTTGAAAAATTCTTTCAGGAAGGCTATAGGCTAAAATCGTCACGCTAAGACCAACAGGAGTGGAGCAATGCGGGTAAAACCTGCGGCTAGTATTAACTATAGGGGAAGACAGTCGTGGTGGGATGTTTTGGATGGTATGGTTCTTAATAATCTTGATAAGCATGATGCTTGATGTGTCTATTAAATAGGAGCTTACTACAAATGTGAAAATCAGAATTTTAGTTTTATTTCAAATTGAAAACGCATAAAGAAAACAACAATAACTAATGAATGAATTTATCCAATTCATGAATTAAAAATAAAAATAAATATTATAGATAATTACAGTAATTGTGTAGTCACCTTTTTTAACTAGTTTTTACAAATCTCGCATACAAAATAATAAATTTCCATGAGCCGACAAAACAAAGATCCGTGGGTCCCAGCGCGCAGCCCTGGAGCACCCCCCGTCGCGGTGACAGCGCCAACATCTCTCACCTCCGAGGCTCGGTAATGAACGGTATAAATGTGCCATTTGGTACCGAACCCTCTCGCCTGTCTGCGCCTGTACCTGCACGGAACGAACATTCCTATAATTATTTCAAACTGGTCAGTTATTTTCTTAAATAAACTCACTTCACAGTAACGAGAAACAACATGTCACATAAATAACACATAAAATGGTTCTAAAGTCGTGTATGATACTAATTACAATTTGGCTCAGTCTACAGGGTCACTACTTAATTTTATGCAAAGCAAAAATATCGTGAAAATTAAATTCATGACTCAAGGTGTTAAAAATTCTAAAAATGTTAATGCATCAAAACGTTACGAGCTGTAAAACCGCAGATCGTTTTATATAAACAATAAAAACAGCACTATTATTTTAAATATCTGTCGTACAGCAAAAAACGGAATATCGCTGTAAAATTATAGTTAAATACATCCTCCAGATAATTCTATAAACTGCTAAATTTAATCGGCCATTAACTCGCACGAAGATTGTCCTTAAAGGACTTTCCTAAAGGGCTGTGACAGGATTATTATATTATTAGGATCGTTTTAGTAATGATAGGGCCGGACACATCGCCGGGAGGGACTAATCGTGGTAACAAAAAATGCGTCCACTTTGTTGTAATTCAACCGACAGTCCTCTCGTGTGCACTCACCACATGTTCAGTTACAATAGGCATGAATATAACTTATATCAAGGCAATTTATGCTTAAATATGTATCACATAGAGTACATTTAGAAGTTATAACAGGGACAATTTTGAAGATGTAAAATTTAAATAATTAATCAGATGATGATCAAATGGTAATCATTACAAGAAAAGCAAACTCTACAAGAGCCATAAGCCGTTAAACATACGAGACACAGTAACAAATTAAAACCATTTCATATGATGACAATACAAAAGGAATAAAAATGGAAATAATTCAAAGGGCACAAGCGAACACAGAAACAGAGGTTGGGAGACAATAGTGTCGGCAAAAAATACCGACAGCGTCCCTCGAGGAATTTGGAAACGAAATTCGCAGATCGCATTTTGCGAATACTCTCGCGTGTTACTGCATTATTATTTAGTTGGGATTTTAAAAAATGGTCGCTTTTTTTGGGGGCGCGTGCGCCGCGCATAATTGGCGAGACGAGCGCGTAGGAGCGCACGCTTGCCGTGCCTTGTGTTGATATCTAAACCTAGTGACGGATGACGGGACTGGACTCCATTCTAATGTAATTTCCTCCAACAACTTAGCTAACAAAAAAGTATTTAGAAGGAAATTGAAATCAGTATCTTTTCTGCTTTCTTCCATCTCTTTTAGACATTGTATGTCTAACATGCTTGTTAATTGTTTTTAGAGCTTTAAAATGATAACATGAATATTCATTTTATGTATTCTCAATCGCATCACTAACATTAGTAAATGTCCGTCATCGTCACAAGTCATAAAAACTTACCTCAGTTCTCACGGTGCACGGTCTCACCAGACATCGCAAGAAATGTGAATTTACTGTCTGTTTTTTGTATTTATGGTCTTATTAAGGTTTCTAACATGATATGCTGTTATACAATAGAGCATGAAAACCACGTAAGCCAAAAACAGAGTCATACTCATCATGATGGTATCGAGTTAAATGTAACGATTTTTATTAATCAAATGTTTGTGAAATGCAGTTACCAAAAGCTATAAATGGTTGCTTGGTTCTACTAGTCTCACGCTTCTCAATGCGAATAGAAATAGCAATAGTATTGACGATTCCT
>CAJQZM010022496.1:0-10333 GCA_907164665.1 Colias nastes | reverse complement strand
GTTTAAAAAGGGCCGTAAATGTTAGAAAAATTAATTCATCACCTTAAGTGCATTGAAATACGGGGTTTATAGTCGATTGTTTATGATTAAATTTAATGTATTGTGTTAAGGATGGATTAATAATAAAACGTCGTTATAGGAAATAAGAATAATATGGTAAAATGTAAACATAATTGACTTCTATTTTCGTTGATAATATCTAGGATTTTTGTAAACAAAATATGCATAGTTCAGCTAGAAATGGTGGTTTAAGAAGAATTCAGTGTCAGTTTTTAGATATTTTTATGTATAGCGCTCACCCTAATTGGCTGTTTTTTGTAAATATTGTACCATTACTGTTCACTCGAAATGTCTTTTTTTAATGTAATTTATTTTACATTTTTATTGTATGAATGTTTGTAGCATGACATATTATGTAATTCATCATCATAAAATGCTAAACGTTTAAGCTAGTAAAAATAACTTGGTAAACAATTTTGTTCAATACTTAAAGATGTGAATATTCAACCAGAAAATGTAACCCACATCTTCTAACCCATTTAAAGCATAATTAAACGTTAGTATATTAAGTGGAGTAATTACCGATCTAATCAACACATAGGCCAATGCCCTAGATTCCCGCAATCAGCTGATTGCATAGCCGCAAGGGATATTGAAGACGTTTTGAGGTAGTCATTGGTCATTACTATATGTTTTATAGGAAGACTGATTAAAACTATGTAACTACACTATTAAATTATTTTCTTTTATTTATTTATTTATTAAATCAGGCAGCATTGCCCATATTATATTGTTAGTAGTAGGTACTTATTCTAGTGTTAGTAAAACTACATATTATATACTTAATTAAAATTAAGTGAACAATTTTGTTTATTGAAGGAAATTTATAGCGGTTCTTTTTAAATTTGGAATGAATGATTGCAGAGCTCATTTGTTTTTTTTTTCAGTAATATCTACCGCCAGTTTTGTAACCAGCCAGCAACTTACTTAAAAATAATAAATTTAATACAATTCTCTTTAGAATCCGTATTCTTTCTTATATGTATTTTTCTGTAATGCATTATGCAGTGTTTATATTTAAATTACTACGTATATATTATCTATTCCTATACTAAACTACATTCAAGCAATACAAGAGAACGAATGCATTATTCATCCCCTGGCCGTCGTTTATAAATAAATAAAACGAAGTTTATCTTTTCAGACAGTGGAGATAAGTATGTGAAGAAGCTTGGTCGCGCATGTGTCAAGAACTTCTGTCATGGCGTTTCGGAGATAGTGCCAGGTAAAATTTGGACGATTTTTTTAATAAATGATGTGATTATTTTGAGCACTATAAATTAAGAGTGACTTATATAGGGCCCTTTTGAGCATCTCAATTTAAGCTTTTAAAGCTTTCTTTAGTATAGATAATGTCATTAAAACGAAAATAAAATAACAAAACTGATACAGCTTTATAATGGAGTGGCCTTATCACTTTAGAGTGATCTCTACCAGATGACCAAGGGGTAAGGACCAAGAGCCAAGGGGCTCTTATTTGAAATCTTGAAGATTTTATCTATCCTAAACTAACCTTTTTTATTTAAAAAGTTAATCATCATTTGGATCGGCTCATTTTGGTTTACCGGTATTGATTTTGTAAATTAAGTTTAATATGAGGTTTGAATACATAACAGATCAAAACAGAAATGAAATTAAGACATTTTATATACCTTTTACTTCTTGTAAAAATATATCTACACAATATGCGTTTTAACTTTAATTCTAATTCATTATTTAAAAAATAAAAATCAAAAGGAACATTAAATAATATTGTTCCTATATATTCTCGATATTTCTAATAGTCAAACGAACAGATCACGTCAAAACTCAAAACCACACACCGTCACAGATCCTCACCTCAATGATCATGCACTAGCGAACGCTAGATTTTAAAACGGAACGTTCAAAACCGATGAATATTCATTCACATTTTCTTTATTTACGTACGAATTCGTTACCCGCAATTTCATCGATATTCATAGCGAATAAGAGTTGCCATATTTATCGTACCTTTTATCGATAAATATTCGATACAAAATCAAATCACAGCAGTTATACATTATATAAGGTGAAGCATGGCACAATCGCGTCGGGGTTGTGAGAAAAATATAATTACGTCATTTGTATGTGCGGGCACGCGCCCGGACGTGAGTAGACTGCGAAGTGAGCTAGTGATGTATCGACACATCGATAATTTGACTGACGTTCGCGGAATACGATGAGCTCTGATTTTGCATAGATTTTTTGTAGGCTTGATACGGAATGTTGTCGGGTTTTTGAGTATTGGAAATTTTATAAAATGGTATTTGATATCATTGTCGTGTTGTTAAATGATTTGTAATAGAAATATTTTTGAAATTTATTTGTTTTTTTAGTTCTTAAATTTTCTTAGTAATTATTTAAAATTTTAAACAACGTTTGACGGTGAGTTTTAAAAGCCGTACGGCAATAACTTTAATAGGAGATATTAATGTGCTAATCAATTAAGATAATTAAACGAAGAGGTAATTAAAATGTTTACTGAATTCGCAACTTATTTTGCAATTTATAAAAAATACTTTAAAAAAATATTATAAGACAACCATAACACAAATGAATATATTAAAATCAAACAAAACTCATTTACCTATTTCTACGAAAATTCAATCAAGTGTCACCAAACATCGACTATCGATAAAACGTCACTAGTTGCTCTGGATAAAGTTTTGCTCTTTAAGTAGTACGTGACCGTATAAAAAGCTAAAGTGGAAAGTCACGGTCGGTACAAAAATTAACTGGTAATTATAAGGAGCAGTTAATACAGTTTGGGCCTACAGAATTTTAAGCTTTCGTGTACTTTGAATATTAGTTTTAAGGTGGCCCAGTATTTATGATATATTATTTTCGGCCACGGCTTCGTACGCACTTCACGTTTAATAAATCAAATGTTTTTTTGGTAAATATCGTATTTTTGTCAAGTGTCATGAAAAAAGAAATTATTCAATGTTCTAGGCGCAAATGCGTTTAAACATGCATTCAGAGCTACATTCCCGTTTATGACATTATTTAATTCATTAAGTAAGTTTATTTAATGCAATAATTTAATCAGAAAATAATGAAAACAAACAAATTATACGTATATCGGCTACAAAACTGCTACGCCGTAGCACTGCTACGAGTTCTCGTAACAGGCCTAGAAATGAAAACAAATATATTTCCCAAGACGCAATCAGCAATTCCTTCGGCTTTACCTAATCAATATGTTGTCTTTCGTGTCAAGGGCGTATGTACCTTAGCCGGTAACCATAAGCCGTTGTATACGAAAAACAGCCGACTAAGCTATTCCATCTGAATTTAATCAAAATAACAATAACCTTCGTGATTAAAGGAGGTGAAATGCGTATTTCTTATTACATTTTCGTTTATATGTTGGGGATAAATTCGGGATATTTAACTTTCCAAATTGTGATAATATTGTGGAGGTGAATATGCTCCGGTCTTGTATGCTATTATATTATTTGTGATCCAACGCAGAGGTAGGATTGTGAGAGGCCTTGCTGTAATGCCTCAATGGTTATGAAGTTGTATTAATATTTACGTGTTTATTATCGCAAAGAAACTAGTTTTTAGTTAACACAGTAGTATACATATTAATATTATGACTGACCGGTTGGCTTGGTTGGTAGTGGCCCTGCCTTCCAAGCCAGTGGTCGTGGGTTCGATTCCCACCCGGGGCTTTGTGATTGATTGTGTGATGAACATAGATGTTTGCCCTGAGTTTGGGTGTAAATTATCTATTTAAGTATTTATTTAAAATTATGTATAATATGTAATGTATATTTATCAGCCATCTGGTTTCCATAACACAAGCGAAAGCTTAGTATGGGATCAGATTGTGCCGTGTGTGAAAATTGTCCTGAAATATTTATTTATTTATTATTTATTTATTAAAATATATAAAACACATTAGAATGAAAAACAAAACAACACTTTTTAGTATTCAATATTTTTAATAGATTGATAAATAATAATTCTTGTAACTGAAGTAAATAGATGATTTGAATAGAAAGGTTAACTATGAACAAAAGGTCCCCAATGAATAACCGTTTACGATGATAGCTAGTTTGTAATCATTTAAATTGTGAAATACACGTGTAAGTTTTTTTGTATTCCCTGTAGAGAGTAAAATAAACTTTATGTTGATGAATGAAGAGTTAAAATCTTTTGGCAAACCAGAATTGAACCTTACATTTAATTTAAAGTTTTATTTTGAATCGTTCCGTGTAGATTCAGATTAAATGGCCACATAATTATCATATTTCTCATCGGAACAATTTATCATAAACTTTTGCCTCCGAATAGTTTTTCATTAGACCTTTTTATTTTTAATGAATATACCTAATTAATGGATACTATTAAACGATTTTTTTTCAAAATTTTATAGTTTGTCCCACTTTAACTGTTTTATCATAATAATGTGATAATGAATCTTTCAATGATTGATAAATATATTCAATGCTTCTAGACCGATTGAGCATACTTTTAAACACACATACATGCAAAGTTTGCATGCAAGTACACGTGTCAGAAGTGAAACTTCTTTGGCAAGATTCAAAGATACCAAAATCGCCGCCTTACTCCATGACGCGACCTTGAAAATTTACTCTCAACGCGCTTTACAACGCTTCGCAACTTTAATTTAAAGAAGTTTCACTTCTAAAAATTACAATTTATTTACTGGAGTACAAATGACTTCAAGGACACAGAGTAAGAGACTGTCGCAGTGCCACCACTCAACGTCTGTTGGAATTGCAAATGGCCAGGCGTATCTATACCGTGACCTTCTGGCACGCGATCGCGCGATATCGTAAACTGCACTGCAATTTCAAATTTAGAACGTTATATTTTTTCGTCGTCAATGCGGCCTGAATTTTAATGTTTATGCTTCGGACATCTTTTTTATCTGTGCTAAATTGGCGGGAATAGTTTTGATAATTTAATTTTTATGAAAAGTGTTGCTTTTATTTTAAATAACTGTAAAATGTCAATAATTAATTTATATGATTGTATTCATTAATTTCAATTAAGAGGTCTATAAATCTTTATTGTATTTTTATTGATTAAAATGATGGTTGGATTTGATAAAATAACAGTTGTAATTCTACTTTTATGCACACAATTGCTAATTGGCTATTACGCGGTCATAATAGGTAATTAAATAAATGTATCAGCTAATGATATAATGAACTAGAAAGTTCCGAATAATAAAAAAAATCAAGAAGCCAATTTTGCAGTTGCCATTGTAGTGTATGTGAGTGAAAGAGAGGGAAGTATTATGTCATCTCTTGCGCACATGCAACGGTGACACCGCTCACACAGCTCAGTTGGCTGCAGGCGGTCGGAGTGAGAGGACGTGTGCGTCTCAGAGCCGATAATAGGGAAGGACATACACTACATTTTGGCGACGAGGTAAATCGGGAATAAATGTAAGTAATTTTTTTTGATAATAAAAAATTACAAAACAAAAAAAAAAGGGAGGAAATAGGTGTGCTGTGATAACTATTGAACTAATTATATCCACAGTCGAGTTACATCGAAGGGAATATTAAAGTTAATAATAATATACACACATACTTATTTTCATTATGATATTTTGTAAAAAAAAAATACCCGCACAAAGTAGATAAATAACATGTGCGTGCCTTTCGAGAGGCCTCCGCGCCATAGAAAACGAAGGTTTCGTTTACATAAAGATTTAGCAAAACCTCTTAAATAATTGTAGCCAGAAGGATAAAGTAGGTGTTGTAAATTGTTTCTCGTATACATAACTACACTGATACCAATGCATACGCGGGCTGTCTTTATTGCTCGAGCGTATGGTGCCTGTATGATAATTATACACTGTACAGTGTACGGGTATACAGCTAGCGTCGTCCAGTATGTACTCACGTAGTCATGCATAGGACTGTAACGCGAGACCAAATGTGATATTTTGTTTAGTCGAGGCTGTAGATTATTATTTTGGGACATTTGTTTACTGTATATAAATTTATTAATACTGATATGTAAAAACCTGCTTAGAGGATTGGTTAAACATGATTAAATGAGCTAAGAAGGTTCGATTCCCGATCAGCTCAGAATAGATTTGTCTGGTTACAAAAATATAATTATACCAAATACCCACTTATATCTTATTTAATTACTCGATGTGAAGTTGCATGAGTATTATTTAAGATTATTCATTATTGCATAAAGAAGTAATTAATGGTTATCATGCAAGGAACGTAAGTTTCCTGGACAGGCTAATATAGTAACATTATGGAAGTTCTGATGTATGTGTTTCGATGGTGATGTGGACCACGACAAGGGATTTCTAAAGTTGTTGTTGTTAAGCTATAATGTTACAAGATGAAGCCTGACAAAAAAAGGGTAACGCCCGTGTACGTACTTTGAAATGTGTTACCAGATGATGCCTGGTAGTACAGGAAAAAAACGGGTGATGCCCGTGTGTACTTTGTACTGTGTTACCAGATAATGCCTGGTGGTCAAGAAAAATCGGGTGACGCCCGTGTGTATTTTGTAATGTTATACCAGATGATGCCTGGTAGTACAAAAACAAAAATCGGGTGACGCCCGTGTGTATTTTGTAATGTTATACCAGATGATGATGCCTGGTAGTGCAAAAACAAAAATCGGGTGACGCCCGTGTGTACTTTGTAATTTTATACCAGATGATGCCTGGTAGTCGTAATATAATTACAATACAGGTGATGCCTGTAGTGATGTGATACGGGTGATGCTCGTATAAAATGTTTATATTTTGGGTGATGCCCATATTGCGAATTCATGCACTTAAATACGCGATTTTAAAAAAGATGTGATAGTTAGTCATCATTTCATAGTGTTTCTTCTAAGATGGATTGTATCTTCGAAAATACTTACGGTTAGTATTGTTATCCAAATTAAAAATGGAATAATACAATTTTAAGAGTATAAATAGTAAATGCTAAAATATTTACAGTAGTTTTTATTATTCATAATATCTAAAAGTGACTTAATATTTTCATAATTTCGTACCTAACAGATTTTGTTTAACAAAGAAAGAATAGCCATGATGGTAAAAAAAAAGTGATAGTTCGTCACCATTTCACAGTGAAGTATTGTTCGTAAGATAGATTGTATCTTCGAAAATACTTACGGTTAGTATTGATATCCAAATAAAAAATGGAATAATACAATTTTTAAGAGCATACAGTAAATACTAAAATATTTACAGTAGCTTTTATTATTCGTATCTAAAAGTGACTTAATATTTTCACAATTTCATAGCAGATTTTGTTAAACAACGAAAGAATAACCATAATGATAACAATACCTAAAATATCTGCGATAGGTATTGTACATTTAACCGACAACTATAAAGTTAGACAGGTTAAGTGATAATATAATAATCATAAACAGGGTAAGGTAATAAAACAATGAATATTGAATATTCGAAAACAAAAATAAATGGAATGAGAGACATACAGAGTAGTCTCAATATTCATTATTTCAAACTAGCCACCTGGCAGACGTTGTTATGCTCTTTCGCCCTTTATCGGTTCGTTAAACGAATTGGAATATGAATATTATCCGGATTGGTCAAGCCGATACGCCGCGCGCCGAAGTTTGAGTTTTACACTTAGCAACATATTTGGCTATTCATTTTTATTGTGTATACTATGTGGCGTTGTAGGTGAGATGGAAACAAAAAAAATAATAATAATAAGAACTACTCACCATACAGTCGACAATTAATTTAGTTAATTAATAAAATAAAATACAAATATCAGTAACAATAAGGGTCGTGGTGTGCCTAGGTCCAAACCCTCCGGTAGGGCTCTTACTGATATAGGTGGACGTAAGATGGAATGCGCGTCTCGTTGCGAGGGCCAGGTGGTAGGGTGTCTTTAGGGTTGGTCGCTGAATTCCTTCAACAGGAATTAAGGAGCCGAAGCAAGCAAGACGTAGAAGGATTTCCTCAGCGGCAATCGTAGCAATGTCGTACTACTTCTGAAGATGGGTCTTAAGCGGTATGTAGCAGCGTATGAGGTTCCTTATCGGAACGTGGCAAGGACGCGACAATTCCCTGCGCGGGAACGTTGCAGGTATGTAGACGCTTTCTAAACGGAACGTAGCAGTAGTATAACACTACTCCCTCAGCGGAAATGTAGCACCCCGGTTTGGGGTTAGGTATAACACACTGTTAATCATTACATGTTGGAACGTTGAAAACGACTTTTACGTAATTTATACAATAATATGTAAAAGTGAAAGACAATAGTTGGACAATAGACATTTGACATAAAATATGAATCGTTAATTATTGTAGATAATAATTACTTTGATAGATAGTGTATAGTGACAAACAACCTGTCATCAAATATACACTTAAAATATTTAGATAAATAATAAAGGTCAATTTCAAGACGAACATTTAATGTAAAATAAAAAATGGATCATAACCACATCATACCGCAAATATTGGTATATGCAAGGTATATATGTAAGTACCGTGCATGGTAAAAACTAAAATCATACACCATGTGCATCTAGTTATTAGTTTATTACTATATATTAATAACGACTGTTTTTAATTTAAAAACACCAATTTTGTTATAGATGAGAAAATCAGCAACACAAACATCAACGTGAATAGTATTATAAAAGTCAATACACTAATAATCTTATTTACAAGTTTAAAAAGTTATTAAGAATTTAATAAGATTTACAACGTAGTAATTCATATAAAATCCAAGTTTTAATGGTGGTTTGTAAGACTGGTCTGATTTCATATTCATAAAGTACTTACGTATACATCTTTTAAGAGCTCATCTTTTGAACATTAAATATCGATGCATTAACACCGCTGCGATAAAATAATGGATATCGTACTAGATTGAAAATAAAAAGATATTATTAATTAAGAAATACGTTAAAGATTTCCTGTCAAAAAAAAAAATGTCATCAACAAAATGATACATTGTGGTACGTTTTAGGGTCGTTACATTAATTAAATTTTAAATATGGGTTATTAATGTAATAACCATACAATGAACAACACCGCGTGTGTGTTGAGGTTACAAATAGGAAGTATAAAAAAAAAGTAATAATTAATCACGCTTTACTAAATATTCATTATTGTATTGTCAATAAATTGTTGTAATATTGTCACTGAAGTTAAATCTATACGGTTTGGGTTACGAAGTAACTATTCTCTAATCTGTGGTTTGGGTAGGTCATTAGCGAATTGAAAAGAATCGGTTGCATACAGTCATACGAACATACAGGTGAAGCTAAAAGCGGTTCAATAGAAGTCAATGGCACAGTATAGGTAGTATGATATTGTACTGTTGCAGAGCAAGCTCCACAAAGCCTATAATTCTGTCAGTGGTTTATACCCGAAAGTTTGTATTTAAATAATTGATAATTATGAACCTTAACATTGTAATACATGAGACATTTTAATATTGCGTGACCTATCGGAATTTATAAAATTAGGAATTCAAATGCGAACCATAAATGCATGTTTCTGTATGAATTAAATATTTTTAATGCGCTATAAAAAAAGGCTGCCACTTTCTAGCCTCTAAACTATCACCAAAAATATATCATAAATCGCTTTATTGCGATATGAAAGAGAGACGGACAAACGAATAAATAAACAAATCTTCCCTGTGCCTAAGGATCATAATATAATGATAACTTGTTCTTGCTTAAATAAGAATAAATAATGAACCAATTAATATGTTTGGTTAAAATTTTGCCGTATAATATTTATTATATTATTTAGGGTACAGATATACATATTATAATACATTCCGATTTTATTAGGCATATTGGAATTTAATTAAAATTGGAACATATATTGTTTTAGTAACGAAGTACATATACAGAATATAGATATTAGATAATAACCGAGCATTTAAGTATGTACCTAGACTATAGGCATTTTACTTGGTAATAATTGTACCGAAGTTTTACTTAGATTGTTACTAATCCAATTATAAGGTCTTTTGCAGCTATTGTTTAATAATAATTTTAATATGTGGGAAAACAGTGGTTACTTAAATGGTGCAGATGCCGGTGCAGGTAAAGTGAATTAAATTTTGCGTCAGAAGAAGCAGCATTCACCTCTTCTAAATGACCTGGAGTGCGTCATGATAAATAGTGAGGAAAAAGACAGATGATAACCTATGTTAGTTCCACATCAACAAAGTAGTGCTATAGTCATGTAAGGAAAAAATAAAACAGGTTAAGTACAGTACCTACA
>CAJQZM010022388.1:0-11681 GCA_907164665.1 Colias nastes | reverse complement strand
ATGTTTTTGGTGGGATTTCATTTCTTTTTGTAAGTTGTTTGTAACAATTTTTTTTTTTTCTTCTTTTTTTGGGGTGTATTTCTTGCACATCAGAGACGCCTTTTTTATAGCCCACTCTCTTGTCAAGGACAATTTATTTTTATTTTTAGCTACTGTGTGGACGTAAGAGGCAGGAGACGTTCGCAACACTTCTATTCATACATATTTATATGATCTGATCTGAAGTATATGTCTCAATATATGTCGATTAAATTTTTAAATTTTTTTTTTAACAAGGAGTACCTATACATATTATAAATATCTAGGGGAACCAAGTTTTAGATTATTAGCTTAGACCTCTAGCGTCATCAAAATTTAATTTAAAATTACAGGTCTCATACAAACTCCCATCCCCTAGTTTAAGGGGTTGGGGGATGAAAGTTAAAAGTTTTATAATTTTTTTCTTGTTTTTGTGCTAATACTAGCTTACATACAAAATTTCAGCTTTCTAGGACATTAGGAAATACCTTAAGAATTTTGATGATCATCAGTGAGTCAGTGACGAAATTAGCGTTTTTTAGATATAAATAAAATCTGAAGTATAAAAGCTAATGTAATTAAAACTTAATATGTTCAATAAGTCCGCTATTGACAATATATCCCGAAAATTTTGTTGATCTAGCATAATCCAAACCCAAGTTATGAGGGTTCAAAAAAACGTCGAAGCGCTTCGAGAAAAGGTAGGTAGTGCCCGTGCGCTTCGGTTTCGCTTGGCTCGTCTTGGCGGGGGCACTACCGTGCCCCCAGATAATAATCTCCCATTTTCTTATATCAACCAAGCATAAACTTACCATAACAAGTACATCAAAACATTGAATAACCTTAACAAATTGAAGAACCAATGAGATTGCCGTTTACAAATAACTTTAAAAACAAGGGACGCAATACAACAATTAATAAACGTTAACATCAAAGCATTTTGTTTCAGCAAATCGTTTGTGATAAAAGAAAACGTTTCAACAAACTGACTAATGATTGAAATCAATACGTTACTGTCTGATCTTGGATTTCTTTATAACAAATTGAAGAATGTTCTCGAGAAATTATTTCTTATTAACGCTGATTCCATTTTGCACCTATAAATAGATACAGGTGTGTGATAGATGGGCTTTTATTGTAAACATTCTCTTTATCAAAGAACATTTTTATTATATTCTTCATTTTTATGCCTATACTTATGTAGTAGCACATTCCTTGAAATTTTTGTAGGTACGGCTTCGCCACCTACACCATTATCATTTCTAAGCATTATTAACAAAAATAAAGATAAAAATCCAAGATTCTAATGAAAGAGGTGAAATTACACTGGAACTAATAAAAAAGAATGTGTATGCCGAGCACACGTGTCAGAAGTGGAACTTCTTTGGCAAGATTCAAAGATAAGAAAATCGTCGCCTTAACTCAAACTCAAACTCAAACATTTATTTATTCAATTAGACTTCTTCGAGAAGCACTTTTGAAACGTCAATACATATTTTTATCATTTACCACCGATTCGGAAAGCAGTATCTATGGAGAAGAATCGGCAAGAAACTCCATAGTTGCTCTTTTAAATCATTTCAGTATTACAATTTAATTTTACAAAATATGTAAGTAACCGTACGTATATATTATCATAATATGCCAAAGAACTGTCCTGCGGTTTTCACGCGACAACCCTCCATGGGTTTTTATCTTCCATATATTCCTTAATGCTGTAATAGGCTCTCTGAACTAAGACGTTTTTTACATAATTCTTAAATTTAGCACTACTAAACTCTTTAATACTATGAGGAATTTTGTTGTAAAAAAGTATACCTTGACCCATAAATGAATTTTTAACTTTAGCTAACCGGTAAAATGGCATTTCAATTTTATTTCTGTTCCTTGTGCCATAACAGTGTCTATCTCCTACTCTTGTGTGTAAGTCTGCGTTTTTGTGTACATATAAAATATTATTAAATATATACTGTGATGGTACAGTGAGGATACCAGTATTCTTAAAGAGATCTCTTAGTGAGTCCCTAGCACGTAAATTATATATAGAGCGTATGGCTCTTTTCTGTAATATAAATATAGTTTCTATATCTGCAGCCCTGCCCCATAGCAGAATTCCATAGGACATAATGCTATGAAAGTAGCTAAAATAAACCAATCTAGCCGTGTCTACATCGGTGAGATGCCTTATTCTTCGAACTGCATATGCAGCTGAACTAAGCTTAGCAGCGGTGGCGGCAACATGGGCCCCCCATTGTAACTTCTCATCTAGTGTCAATCCAAGAAAAACAGTAGAATCCACAGGGTATAATACCTCCCCGTTTAAAATAATATCCCTTTTCACCTTTTTTACATTTGGAAGGATAAATTCTACACAATTTGTTTTTTTTGCATTTAATAATAAATTATTAGCAGTGAACCAATTGGATATGCGTAAAAGAGCAGAGTTTACTTCGTCAACGTTTGAGTCATGTCTATCCACATTAAATATTAATGAGGTATCATCTGCAAACAGTACTATTTCACACATATCCTGCAAATAATAAGGTAGGTCATTAATATATACTAAGAACAAAAACGGTCCTAAGATAGATCCCTGCGGAACACCTATGTTAATCGGCGCACCGCGAGATTTCTCTCCATTAACAACAACGGTTTGTACCCTGTTCTGAAGATATGAAGCTATGAGGTCCTGAGATAAACCTTTAATACCATAAAAATTTAGTTTCCGTAATAGAGTGGTATGTTCTACACAGTCAAAAGCCTTAGAAAGGTCACAGAATATCCCTAAAGCATTCTTTGAATTTTCCCATGCTTTATATATATGTGACAAAAGAGCTATTCCAGCATCAGTAGTAGAGCGCCCCTTTGTGAAGCCAAACTGTTTGGCGTGCAGTAAACCATTTGATACAAAATGACTACATAATTGGTTTAAAATTAATTTCTCGAAGACTTTGCTCAAAGTTGGTAAAATGGAAATTGGCCTATAGTTATTACAGTCTTCTTGGTCACCACTTTTAAATAAAGGAATTACTTTACTTAACTTTAATAAATCAGGGAATATACCACAGTCACAACATTGATTAAATATAAACGCTAAGTGGTTGGCAATGTTTTCTATAATATTATTTACTAAATTTACAGACATTCCCCAGAGATCACATGTTTTTTTTAAGTTTAATGTTTTAAAAGTTTTAACAATTTCCTCTGCAGTCACATGTCGCAATTCAAATAATACATTACACTCAGCAACATGGTCCCTCAAGTAGGACTCCGCAAGCGCTGATGACGAATTTAATTTTTCGGTAATACTAGCAGGGACACTACTAAAAAAATCTTCAAAAGCAAGCGCAACATCAGCACTTTTGTCAATGACCCTACCAGCATTAACAAGTTTTATGGTACTATTTGATTGGCTTTTGCCCATTTCACCATTAATAATTGCCCAAACCGTTTTAACTTTGTTATCAGAGTTGCGTATTTTATCTCTGACATACAAGCACTTGGCAGTGAAACAAACTTTTTTAAAAGTTTTTGAATAATTTCTAACATAACTAAGAAATGACATGTCTTTGTTATATTGCTTCATGCCATATAACTCATATAAAACGTTCCTGCATCTGTGTATACTAGGTGTTGCCCATTGGCTAAATGGTAAATCCTTGGTAATACTTAAAGATTTAACTTTAAAGATTTTTTCAAACTCATTATGAATTAAATTAAAAAGATTTGTAAACATTTCACAAGGATTATTATGAAAGGATTGATCATTCAGGCCAGGCAATTTATTATTAATATTATCTCTAAATTTATGAATGCCTTTTTTAGTTATAGGCCTAACATTAATTCTTTTAAATGTAGGTATGCAATCCCATTCAAAAACTACTTTCTGGCCACAGTGATCCGAAGTCAGTGTATTGAGAATATTTTTTTCTAAAAAGTTACAATCACAGTAAACATTATCAATACAAGTTGCAGAACTAGGTGTAATTCGTGTGGGTTCATCAAAAAGTTTATGTAAATTAAATGATTGAAATAAATTAACTATTCGTGTTGCCGTTTGTGTGTGTGAAAGTAAATCAATATTAAAGTCTCCACATACTATAACCTTCTTTTCACTTCTGCTCAAACGCTTTAATATTTCTTCCATGACTGTCTCAAACATATTATAGTCACTGGAAGGAGGCCTATAAACGCAAACAATAATGTAACGCTCAAGTTCAACACAGGACAGTTCAATGGTGCGTTCTACAGATAGACTAACAATGTCAGTTCGTTCTTTGCATTTTACACTATTGTGTACAAAAATAAGAGAACCTCCATGAATAGCATGTTTCCTAAAGTATATACTTTTTAACTCATAATTATCAACATTTATTAACAACTGACATTGTTTAAGCCAATGTTCTGTTACACAAAAAACTTTAATACTATAATGATTTAAGAATAATTCTATTTCTAATAATTTGCTAGCCAAGCCTTGAATATTTTGATGTACAATGGAAAAAGGCTGCTTAGCTGAAAGCTGCTTACTCCATGACGTGACGGTATTGCAATGACGCGACCTTTAAATTTTACTCTCAACGCGCTTAAAGAAGTTTCTGTATGTATCTGTTTATTTTCTATATATAAAAATAATAAAAACACAAATACCAATACATACAGAATTACAGCATTGAATAGTTACCTAATATATCTTAACCCAGACGTTCGAACCATTCTCTGAACTTAAAAAGAAATAAAAAAATCGTTTTAAAATCGCAGTTGCTTTAAAACTGAGCGGCAAATATAAAATTTACAACTCTTCTCAATTTTCAAGAGTCGTAAAGGAATAATTTACGCGTGTCACCGTTCTTGCAGACTGTGAATTTTTACACCCCTTTTATTAGGCTTTGAAATAATGTTTATTTCATTTTTAATTGTTTTTGCTTGTATATTAAGTATTTATGTACGTATTGAGTACATAAGCACAAAAATGTTTATATTTAATGAGATTTTGTTCAGAGAAGCGGCTAATAACAAATGATTACTTAGCACCTATAGTAGTAAATAAATAGATTCACATATATAAAATACTAACACAAATCAATCTCATATATGTGTACAATAGATATAAAAATAAATGTACATATACTAAAGGCTAAGACTAAAACCGTTTATTCTTTTAACCAAAGACTAAGAATATCAGAAAGTATCCAATATTTTTACACTTCAAAAGCGACATAACTAAAAACAAAATAATTGCCGCCATAAAACGCAGTACTAACAACTATAAAAAGCAATGTTCCAATCCGCGACGCGAAAAATAGTTATTAAAAATTCCTCTCAATTAATTTCTTATCATTTATTCGCGAAGCGTATGTACTCATAAATTAATACTGAAAGTATTTTAATGGCTTTAAGGTGGACGTTCGCACTGCTGAATAGCTCTGTACTGAATAAATAATGACCAGAAGTACACTCTCGGTAGCGTAAATGCAATTGAACGTATAATATTACGTACAACCCGGTTACAATATCTGTGGACCTGGCGTCGATGACGTCACGTCGCTAACGCAACGAAATTGCTAAGCGTACTGACGCGCCGCGGGCGAGCGCGGGGAGGTAAAGGGGAACGGGAAGGGGCTCCGCATTCCAGCGAGGTCCACAGATATTTTAACCGAGTTGTAAATCTTAAATTTCTGAACGAAATCTTAAGTATTTATTAAAAGTGGATTATTAAATTAACGTTTAAAACGTAACTGCAAAATCTGTTGAGGGAAATAACTTCAGACTTACTTAAACAAGATTTGAAAGATTTTAATATAATGCATTGCAATTATTGCAACGTTAGATATAACATTTCATAAAAAATGCTGTCTCACTAGCTGAAATTATTGAGACAGCAATTTAGCAAGCACTAGCTGAATATTTAGATTAAGTAGGTAAAAAATAAATATGCTAATAAAACAAATGTTACGTTAAGATAACAATACAAACACCTACCACACCATATTCAAGCCTAAAATCGTTTAGGTATCAAATGTAACGTCATTTCCGAGAATCCTACTATGTGAAGTGAAATGAGACGGCTGACACGCTTCCGCCAAATAAACTAACCGCATGTAGCTTTGTACGAAGGGACACTTTAATACGTGAATATCATGAAATACGTGTGAAAATAGGAATTAGAAAACTATTTAATTCATACTATGACTAAATTATTGCTCATAAATATAGTAATGCTAATTGCTATTTAGAACAATAAACCTGTGAGTTCAAGGAAAGATTTATATATTTAAGTTGTAATATACATTAGTAAACCATACTAGATATATTTATAATGTTCAAAATATGAACGAATTTAAAACATAAAATGCTTGTTAACTTTAACCTTGCAAATTTTTATTTCCTACCCCTTAGAAATGTTCCCACAAAACATAACCATAACAAATACTACAAAATAAATAACAGAAGAATGATAAGCACTTGACCTGCGACCACTTAAAATATCCCTTCCAACATAACGTTCAATAAAAGGCGGTTTATATAAGGTATTTTTCAATAAGCATGGGCATTTTCCTTACAATACCAGGCTTACCTTTTCAACAGGTCGAGGGCTTTTTGCCATAATACTAGTGCATTGTATTCAATGTGTCTGTTTATTTATTGTATGATTGATATTGGTTAATGATAGCTATTTCTTCGGTTCATAGTTTTGTTTGTTGATTAAAAATATCACCTATAAATGTAAAATCGTATTTAAAGTAATATGAATTGAAAAAGCTGCAATATCATCCGATTTCACATCTTTGAATTCTTTATTCTATGAATTTAATACCTACACCTCTTGTGAGAAACGGAAACGTTGTAGATATTACAATTGCATGTTCATATTAAAGTGCACTGTGCACACTTATTTTGTATAGATTGTATGAACTGTGAGGAAAACACAACAAACGAAAAAATATATTCTTCTTGGACTTGTAATACTAGCTTATCATTAATTCTATTATTTACAAGCAATATTCTTCACCAGCGAATATAAAAGTAGGTACCACACTTGAGGTCAATAATCAAGGTCAGAAAACCCTCCGTAAATCTAAACAAGTCGCATAAACCGTTGTGAAGTTTGTAATTTATAAATGCTCAATATATTTTCCCGAATACAATTCTATTGAAGTACCGCAAGGATTTTCGAAAATGGGCCAGCTGTTTTAGAGACTAAAATTAAGTCCACTGAAACTGTAATTAAACTTTACATAAACAGAGAAACACGTTTGAGTGTAACGTTGTATTATTTAAAATATGTAGGAAAAGAAGAGTTTCTTTGTGGTTTCTATCATAGTATTATAATATCAATTGTATGAAAACAAGAAATTACATTTTGAAATTATGTTTAACAACAATTGTATGCTTGATTTTTGAATAAATATTTTTTACTTTTTAATTTAACACGCTTATTCGTACAGTTTATTTTAATATCGATTATTTATATTTATTTTATAAAAAAAATAACATAAAAATATAATACGTAAAATATACGAAATTTTGCAATCATACCTATCATTATATTATTGCATAGTTAATCCTTGTAAAATCCATAATACTCTCCAAGCGCACAATAAAAATCCACGACACTATATTAATTTAACAAGCAAAATGGCGTGCTGAAATATTTCCCGATACTCATAATATTCATTATAGTATTACCGTCAGCTTTAATTCACTTAAACAATTTTCCGTCATTTAACGCTTTTTCTAAAGCCCAGAATGAATTACTCAGGTGAAAGGTATAAAAGGCTAGCAAACAGCGATGAGGACTTTTTATACCTCTTTTGACTTCCCTCTTGTGTAAAAACTTGTATATAGCACTATTTTGATGCTAAAATTTGGAATTTTTCGCAAAATGTGCCATTGTATAAATGTTTACAAGTGGTTTCGTTGTTAAAATGTTAAATTGGTTGTTTTGTTTTTGGTTCAGCTTGTTAAGTATGAACGGAAATAAATGGGACATTTTTGTGATTGAATTTGATTTATATAAAATTCAATCACAGCCTTCAAAACAAATTCAATCATACATTAGAATTGTAATCATATTTTACTAAAATATACAATCAACAACATTGCATAAGAAGTATCAAGAAATTATTACCTTACCAATGATGCTGTTTAGTTGAATAAACCATATGATGTTTTAATTAAGATGTTCAGAAAATCACTATAGAGGATTACAGGTAAATCTTCGATGCTACAGCTATTTTAGTGTCTGCTACATGGAGATTCTATAAGCCCTAGGACACTAACAACTCCGGGATCTAAAGATTAACTTGTTCTAATCATGACTCCTTCATGTTTCTATAATAATAATATATTTACTATGGAAAGTTGTTGGACGACAAACTGTTTTATTATTACTTTTCTTCTATCATAATGTTTAAAAGCTTCAGAAACATCTATACTTGCCAGGATTTGTCTTGTGATACTAGAAAAAAGCTTATGTGCTACACCGCCCTCCTTATTCCCAAATTCTTTCACATTATAATGTAAAGTAGTATATATTTTCATCAACGTCCACAATTTTAGGAAATTAGAATTATTATATAAATTAATAAAATAAACAATAAAAAGTATATGAAAGACCTTTCGCTATGTAGGTGTCTCGCCCACTTCTTGTCTCGAATCAGCAATTAATTCAAGCAAAGCCGAAGATATTATTTTATTTTATCTGAATAAATTATATTAAAATAAACAGTGTTTCAACTCTTGGTGAACGAAACATCACACAGCCCACAGGTCACACAGGTCTAAAAGAACGGCATGAAAGAAGTAGTTACGTTGGTAGGCAAGGTACGTTGTTTCTAATATTCGAATGTTTTTATGTTTTTACTTTATATAATTAATTAAAATGATATAGTTTGTTTTTTTTATTATTATAATATTTTCATTGTAAATTGGTATCTAAAAATTGGTAATTATAAAATTAATCGAATTCATAAAAATACAATATAATTGCGTGTACTTCATATGTATCTGATAAATTTATGCGATATTTTACAAGTATGTTTTTTATAGTATTAAAATATACATTTTATTAAACTGCAAAATCCCACATTTTCATGATTAATTAACCAGCCTAAAATGAAATGTATAACGTGAGTAACGTCTTAATTCTACATCTCTGTTTATTTCCCACATAACAATGGATACAAATAATTAATTACTTTCCTCGGAAGTAATATTTTAAACAGGTTAAGATAATTCGTGAGTTTGCGTCTTTATTTGTAAAAAACGTGTCTAAAACGGACTTAGTAATTCCCAAAAATGAGCAATGTTTTCCATTTGTAAAAATTAAGTATTTTGCCATGATTTTGCCACTCTAAAGCTAATTTTGTTCTGTGTGGTTTGCCACAGTCTATGGTCTACAATTATGTTTTAGTAGGATTTATGCTGCAGCAGATAGCGGGCCAAATCGGTTGCAACCCACTATTTGTTAATTACAGGACCATAATAGACAGCCTTATGTAACTCTATATACCTACCTCTTTTTTCAAGCGAAGTTTAAAGGTACTCATGCAACACATTCTTACAACTTACGCACTCGATTTCAATTAGTCTCCGTAACCTCATATTAATCAACTCATAACCACAAAGTACAGTAAGCTTACCATTAACTCCAATTACAGGAAGGTTAATCATCAATACAATATGCTACCGTCTAAGTACATAGGATTGTACGAGCTGATTGATACGCGCTAAAGGTGGTTTAATTGGTGTAATATACACTGTAATAACACTCTGTAGGTGAATGGAAATGCTCTGGAGTTTAATCAATGGATTTCGTCTTTTGATTGAGTTTATTATTTATTATAAGTAGTAAATGAGGTATAGATGGAAAGAATTTCTGCGGTTGCCAGACCGCGTAGCTGCTTAGCGTTGAAACACACGGTGGGTTTTCGTTGGCTGTATAGCTTGTAAAACCATGATTTATTTATATTATTTCTTGTTTATCATTTGATACTTAATGGACCAATAAAAAAAAGTCTATCTTAGAAATATTGACGTAAAAATAATAGAATTGCAACTTACAACACCTAGTAAGTCACCGATGTACCTAAGTTGTAGCTTTAACCTAATTTATCGAAAATTTGGATAGAACAATATTTAGATACATAAGTATTACGAATCTAAGGTCCGAGATATTTGTACAAGTAAAGGAATGACGTTATTTAGCATGCCCTATCACGTTTAGGCTTAATCAGAAGGCCATAAAATTAAGTAAAGGTTTTAGTGCTAAATCCTAACTTTATACTACAGTCGTAAGGAATGGAAACCTTAGTTTGGGCATATTTTACGGTCACTTGGATGTGTTGAAGGATATTCTCTCATAGTAACTGGGAAATATTGATCACGTTAGTGATTTGATTAATTAATAAATTGTTGACGACAGATTATCCTTTATTTGTACTAAATTTTTAATCGTTAATGGATAAGTTTTCTGTTCATTAGTGAGGTAATTATCTTAATTTTTGGTTACGTAAGTTTCTTCACAAAGGACTAAAAATCTAAAGACAGGTCATTGTACAGTTTTGAGAATCTAATACATTTATCTAATATCTATAAATGCTAATACAACTACTTTATCTATTACCTATTATTGATATATTGCATAAATACAAGTGTTAGAAAATTCAACGAACATTTTTAGAAATGCAAGCAAAACAACGTACTAAGCTATCACTCATAGTGTCACAAAAATCAAATTAAAATCACAATCAAATCGCAAAAAGGCGTGAAAGAATTTAGCGATCAAAAATGAAAACGTTTTAAAATGCGACTGTTTTTAATGGCGCATAACCACCAAAAAACGACCAGCTTTTCCTGGCCCCCGTTCATTGGTGATTTATTTGCGGAACTCAAAGCATTTTGTGATTTGAAAGGTCCAAGTATGCTGGCTGTAGTTATTTTGGTTGTTTGAAAAGTTAAAGTAGACTTTTTTCAATTGGTTAAAGACAGCCAAAAATTCAGTAGGCAGCTGTTAATGTAAGAAAAACAGCCTTAAATAGGAATTAATAGATATTTTATGAAAATCCTAAATTTCTCCCAATTTCTGAGTATCACACTGTTTTTCTTCAATGAAAAAACTAAGAAAAACTTACAGCTGTGTTTTAGATAAATCCTTCTTTTATAAATCTAAACAAAAATATAACTTTTCGTTATAGTCTTGTCTATTTGAGTCCGTTATCTTATCTTATACGTAGTACACGTACACCCAATACTATTTTACTAACATTAGTACCTGTTAAAAATACGTCGACGTTGCTAAGAAAGTTTAACTTGGCTAGTCGCCAAAGTCAACACTTGCAAATAAGGGATTTTATAAAATCGTGTTGATACATAATGATGAGTGTTTTCTACTGGCTAAAATTAGTCTTGAAGTATGTATGTATTTAAACAACGGTTGTAGTTGTCTTTATACCAATGTATATTATATATCCAACTATGATTCATAGATATTGTAAAAATATTATATTAAAATGATAAACAGAAACATATTATGGATGCTACAGATACATACACATAATTTATAGCAACTGTGGTCTGTGAAGAATATTATGATTGTCGGTTTATATACGAAAAATTGTGCATACCTAGAACGCATTCACATTCACATTCACATTCACATT